>NW_010578122.1:483531-509742 GCF_000705375.1 Tinamus guttatus
CAGCCCGCCCGCCCGCGGCCTCGGCGGGCGTTAGACTTCAACAGCAACAAAAAAAGGGGGGAAAAAAGGGAGAAAAGCCCTGACGTGAGTCACTGTTAGAGCCGCCCTGGCGCCGCTCCCCTCAGGGGGACCCTAGGACAGGCACCATGATGAGCAGGGGGCCTGGCCCTTGGCCCGCCTGGAGCCGAGGCCTCCATGGGCTGATGCCACCAGGGCCAACTTCATACCAGGCACACTGGGCGAGTGGGAGGTGTCAGGCCCCTGGCACTGCGACACCAAGGCCATGACAGGGCTCCCCACGCCAGGTGGGCCCAGCCCATGGTGCCTTCATCATGGCCCATCATGAGGGACACTGGGGACACTAAGAGGTCACTGCTGCCCTCAGTGAGGCCAAACAGAAGCCAGGGAACCTGTCTGGAATACACAAAGCAGCACCAAAAAATAGCTCCTGGAGGGTACACATCTATTTGTACATTCCCTAGGCTAGCTGATTCCGGAGTGTTCCTACTTTTGGACATGCTGCACAGGGCAACATCCATGGGGTTCCTTTGGGAACATCACCCATATGCTGACCTGATGGCCAGGCTCTCCTGGCTTGTGCAGTCTGTCCACCATGGAGCACATCCATCCTGACCACCAGCCTCCAGGACATCACCCCAGCATGCGCTCACCGTGACGAGATGGAGGAACATCCTTCTCTACCTGTCAGATGGATGCACCATGCACCAAACCGCAACATCGATGACGCAGAGTGGCTTGGCTGTGAAGGTCAGTACCCAACAGGCAGAGACATGCAGCACAAATCACATTTGGCACTGTGGCCTTCCCGCACACTGAATCTGAGCACCGCCACATTTCCCAGTTCTGGGGAAGCTCCCACCACCTCACCTGTGTCCACAGACTCCATGGCAAGGTGTTACTTCAACTAACTCCCTTTGGGGCCAGGAGCACCTTGAGGGTAGCCAGTGCCACTGTGAAAGATTTTCCACAGTCATTTTCCCTCCCAGCCATGCTTCAGTATCAACTGCTTTGCTGCACCACAACATTCAATTATCCTTAGCACGCATGAGTATTTTCCACTTCCCCAAAACACACCATTTTCCAGAGCAACAAAACCCAAGAAGTCTCCCATAAACGGAGCCTAATTTGCTCAGTACCTCTCCGGCATCTGGAGCATGTTATAAACTACGAGAATTACTATTGTTTGAGGCCATTATGTCTGACTTCTTTAAGGTTACTTGGAGCTCTCAAGATGCCTCTAATGTGCTCAAGAGCAACAGGGACGCCCACCTGCAGCTAATTTAACCATTATATACTCCCATAGGTAGCAATGGGAGACCAAGCTCCAAGCTGTGGATGAGTTGCCTGTGCTGTGTTCTGATAGTTTAAAGGAATGGCACTTGAACATTTCACTTGCAGTAACTTAGTTCCTATTAAGACAATAGGCCATTAATTCTTTGTGTGAGAAATAAAATCCAATCAGATGCAAAACATTCATCGTTTACACTGAAAACAAACTGAAAGAACAAATCATGTTTTTACATTCAAAAGCAGAGAGAAAAGGAGAGTCACCTTAGAAAACTTCTGGCCTTGCAGGTCAGAGCTGCTGTCTGCAGCTTTCAAGGGTCATATGAAGAGCCTGGGGCAGCAGCAGAGAATCATGGAATTGTTAAGGTTGGAAGGGACCTTTAGAGATCATCATGGCTGATATCTCAGTGCCTCATCTTTGTGTTAATCTTCTTTTCCTCCCCTTTTTATGATCTTAAGTAATTTAGCATACATAATTTTATGTATTTGGTTCTCATTTTGTTAATACAGACATGATTGCTGTTATCTCCTGTCCCCACTCCTTGTCTCAAAATACCATTAAGGACCCAGAATTAAATAGATACGCACCTACAATGTCAAGGAATTTCAGCATCAATGAACCACCATGTCCATATATGCAATATTGGTTATTTTAACATATGAAGAAAACCACACATATTTCAGATGATTTACAACTATTTTAAAAAGCATGAATTAAGGCTGCACTGTCTTTTTTTCAGGCTGGAGTCAGAGTTTTTCCTCTACAAATTAAATTAGACCCTGTACATTGTCTGCACATCTTGTCTCTGATTAAAGTGTTTAGATTTTGCTTTAACACAGGGCAAATATTAGAAAAAGTTCATGACTAACTCAGCAAGTATCTGAATTCATACATGCATATATATATATATATCTTAATTTAAACCAAATATTCTAGAAAATGCTACTCAGGCATCCATATCATTAGGATAGCCGTTATCACCTTCAATAATACTCAGGGGCGCAGACAGCCCTGCAGAGTTTACACCCAGGTATCACACATCTTTCTAGACATTATTTTGGTGAGAAATCACCACCTGTGGTTCTAAGGAATCTCTAAGGACAATTAAATAGCCATGTGATAGAGATGCCTTGGAAATCAGGGGGTTCCCCCCTGAAAAATGCAGCCGGGTCCCAGAGCTGTGTTTGCAAGGGGGTGACTGAAGACACAAAACACAGACATGACGCAGCAGAGCACAAGTCATTTAGGCCCTTTTCCACCCAAACATGCGCTCCACTTCAGTGGAGTAGCCAGGTAAACACAGGCCCAAGTGCTCTGCTGGAACAAAGTTACAGATAACAGAGCTATTTAACCCGTTACCATACATGACACTATTACACTTCAGCAATTTGCTTGGAACGACCACAGTTTACCTTGTCAACAGGTGTCTTTTGTTTTTATTCTGCAAATGAATATTTATTAATGGCACATCACTGAGAACTGTATCAGTACTTCTTAGAATGAATAGAAATATAAACCTACCCAAACAATCCGCTCAGTCTTAATCCTGCTAAAGTGACCACAGGACTCAGCATGAGCTTTGGCTGCCTAAGAAAAGCAGGGATCAGGTCTAGAATCAGGGGTTTGTATGCCTGTTGTCTCAGCCCTTCTGGTGCTGAAAACAGCTGGAGTTTTGCCAGTGATTTAAATGGAAGCTAGGCTAATTCCCATGTGTTTAAGATAAGCCCATCTCCAATATTGGACATTTCACCAATGGGACTTAATTGGCACAGGGCCTGCTCTTACCAATGCAGTTGCCAGAGCAAACCCTGTGTGTCCATTAGTCATTACAAAAATAAAGGTAATAATCTAGTCTTTAAAGCTTTATCTTTAGAGACTCAATTTTTCAAAATACTCTAGCACGTGTTTTACTAAAGTATCTAAGGAACTTAGCTGACTACTCATGATTAAAGGTAAGGACCTGTTTAAGTGCTGGAATGAGCCCAAACCACAAGCCAATTTTCATTTAAAAAACAACTTAACCAGCCTCAAAAGAAACACAAAATCCTCTGTGCAGAAGAATTTGTAATTAAGAAGCTGAAATGAGGCTTGTCCTATAAGCTTCCTTTTTCTTTCTTTCACAGAATATGAAATCGATTTTCAGAAGGCTAAGAATACTATATTTCCAGTTGGAGCAAACTGTAAGTCTGAGGATAAATTTTTCAATATAGATTTTAATAGTAAAAAACAGCCAAGCATGAAATATTCATAACTATACCAAGACTAAGAAGCACTGCTAGAAAATTGTTGCTGGTAAATTCACTCAAAATTCTCCCCTTCTTAATGATGAACACTATGAAACTTTAATAGAAAAATTACCAGCATAGGCCTGTCATTCTCTTTTGTTTAGATTCCATTTCCTTCTCTTCTCATTTGCTTTAAATACTGAGCACAATGAAAATAAGTGCATTGCCATACCATGAATTGTTTCCTGCTCTGTATGCATTCCACATGGAAAAATGTGTGCAGACCTTTTTGATGGTCAGAAAGCAGCATTGCTGTACTGCCTTATTATTTCATGGGCATTTTTCATTTTACCAGACAGACCTATTCAAAAGGAGCTTTAGCAGCGCCTGCTGCATTTTTCCCCATCATAGGTAAAGAAAAAAAATAATGTCTGAAAGGCACAGCTGTTAGCTATACCACAACACTCATTTAAAATACAAGTGGACCACCAGCCAACAAAAGGTCTAGGAAGGGAACACAAACAGCACAAAACCCAGCAGGTCAGGATGGCCACTAGTTAAGAAAAATCCTAGTCTTTCTCTTCAGACTGAATAAGGTTTGACACCAACAAACATCCTGCATACGACAGAGGAGACTTCAGTTTTCACCATTTATCATTACCTTTTGGGAATGTAAGAGCAACTATTACGATTTATACTAATAATTCCTTAGCCAATTGGCTTGTGCCCTCTGACAGTGATCATACCCACTATGCTTATTTTGAGAATACACCATGTAAAATATGCCAAAGTCTTCTCTTGATATCATGATTTCAGATCCCTCCCAGATGACCCAAAATATTTTCTCTAACAAGAGTTAGGAACATCAGCTTTTTCATTAAAAGCTCTTCCCTGAGAAGCAATTCTAAAATATTACTAAAGATTTAAGGTAGAAAGGCAGAAATGCAGCATCACCACAAACTGATATTGAGCACAATGCAGGGAACAATGTGTGGACTGCACGGTAACAGACAGGATTCTCATCTCAGTAATACTGGCTTGTTCTGTCTGAATTCTTGTGCTTCCTGGAGTGTCCTGGTCCCTGAGCAGGTAAGGACAGTAGCAGAGCTGCTCGCCTCTGTCTGCATGACAGCCTACATGTTCATACAAAGAACCAGCAAGAAGGTTCCAAACTTATACTCATGTGAGAAGCTACTGCACAACCCAAGGGAAATCAAGTAGGTTACTTGAGCAGTCAGAGCTGCATAATGTAAGCAGAAGTACTTAGCTCTAATTTCCTATACTGCAGAAAAAAACTAGTGAAGGAAATAAGTTACAGACTCACCATCCAGAAGTTCTTCCTTTCAACAGTACTAGAGGCAAAAACAGTGTTAGAGGGTGTCATAGTGAATGTTAAGAAGTCACAGCAGACTCCATGGACAGCAGCACCAAACTTGCATGCTGAAGATCACAGTATAGAGACATCTGCCTCTGAGGAACTACTTGGGGCCTGGAAGCAGCACTCTTCACACAGCAAGGAACCTCTGCTAATCAGGGACTGTCCCAAGGGGCTGCAGCACTGGGGAGCGTGGCCTTTTCAGAGCTTGAGGCCCTGCCTTATGCTTTCTCTCAGGGTACAGACAGGCCCAGAGGAGAGGCACAAGCATGTGCCTCGTTACCAAGTACCCCTCCAACATTAAGGAGGACAGTCACTAGCATCCCCTTCTTGGTGGAACATGCTGAAGTGCCACGTTCTCTTGAAACACTGAATTCCACAAAATACGCTGCAAAGATGACTTACAGAAAGCCTGTCTATGCTCTTTACAAAGGGCCAACAGGCTGGGCACACAGGAGAGGGGCTGCACAGTCTCCCTGGAGTGTTGTGACAGGGTGCACACATGTTCCACTGAGCCATCCTAACCCCCCTCAGCTCCCACACAGTCCACACTGGGGGCTTCCGCAGTGACAGATGTGCAACATCACATTTAAAGTCTAAGATTTAACACTGACTAAACCTTTCAAAACCTGTCTCATTTCTAAAAACCTTTCAAAAAACTCTATTTTGAAAGACATCTAAGAAAATTAGTTCTTATAGGTAAAAATCACAATATGTTAGAGTCCGATCAAAATTGTTAATGAGTTCAGTAAAGTCTTTAAAATACCAGTCTTCTCTAAAAAATAGTTTTCTCATTCCAAGGCTTATAGTATGGATCAAGTGCACTATCTGAAGTTGCTAATCGATAAAAAATTAGAAACATAGCATAACACTTACAATAGAAGCGTGAACAACATCATTATAATTCTTGTAATAGCTTTTTCTAGCAGAACAAATACTCCGACTTCCATTTGTCTAGTTGGGCACTCAGGAAAAAAAGAAGTGATTTTTCACTATATGTCAGAATTTGAAGTTAATTAAAACTAATTGCCCACTGTACTGTAAGTGATGCTGCTGCATTTTCAAATAGCTTTGTTACCATGGGATGATTTACTTAACACTGGTGCCTGTTATCTGCTGAATTCTGGTTTTGCCTTGTGTTGTTTAAATTGTTTATCTTCCGTTTCTGCCTTGTGGCTCTGTATAAAAGGTCATAAATAGCAAAGTTCATAGCTAAGATTGACACTTTATCAACATGAGAAAAAACATCCTAGAATATAAACTAGCTCATCAAAATAATGAACTTATTTGACATTTTGCATTACTGTTCTCAGTAGCCCCTTTGTCCTCAGAATACTTAAGCATTTGGCTTCAGAGCCAAACTTTAGCTCAGAAGCAGTTTAGTTTTTAGCACTCGTTCTTTCTGCTGCATGGATGCAAACTAAAGCAGGTCCTGCACTGAGAAGACAAAAAAGCAAACCCTATTGCTAGCACATCCAGACATCACTAAGTTATTTTTAAGCCTTTTCAGCTTTGTGGCCAGTGCATAGGTCTCCACGCGCTGGATCACACAATATGGGTTGAAGGGGAGGTATGAGGGGTGTAAACACAAGGGTAGACACCAGCAAGCTTACCCAGGCACAACTTTGTGCAGCTATCATGCAGTAACAGGGCTGCAGGACCACAGCAGCAGCTGGAGATCATGTCTGGAGGGAGTGCAGGAAAAGGAGCAGGCACAGAATTCCCTGCATCAACACAGGTCCAGTCCCACAGCAAAACCCTGACCTCCCGAGCCTGCTGTGACAGGCAAGTCAGCAGCCCCCCTGGTTGCCACCACAGTCCTGCTCAGCATTGCAAAACCCACATCAGCCTGCTCTTGTTAGCTCATAAATTAGCACAGGTAGCTTCACTCACCCTGTTGTTCTCCCCTGTTTGGCACCTGGGAAGGTGCTAGGACCAAGCTCCTAAAGGTGCTTAGTGCCCAAGCTGTTACTGCTAGTCCCATGACCTTGAACCTGCTAAGAGGACTGTTGGTGTAGCATGACAAGCACCATCCCTTTCTCCTCCTGCTTTTTTTTTTTACCCTTTGGTTCTTCTTTGATTGCATCAGAGAACCCACTAATAGCCAGCAGGCTGCCTGTGTCCCTAAACAGGCTCCAAGCAGCAGCAGGATGAGAAGAATATTACAGGGGTATGGCACAGCTAGTGTATGATAATTGAAAGGTTTTTCTGTCCAGAAGATGCAATTATTTCACACACACGTCTCATTCCATGAAGTCAAATCCCACACAAATCCCATCCCAAGGGCAAAGAATCTAATTCAACCTTCCCTCCAGAGAACAGGTAGTGATCAAACAAAACAGGTGACTCATCCTGGGGACAAAACCGAGTGCTCACACTCTCATCACCCTGCCCTATACTTCTGGGTCAAGTCCTCTACAAAGCTACTTGGCACAAGTCATCCAAAACTGGCATATGAACAACCATAGAGGAGAGAATAGCATTAAGAAAATACAGATATGGAGTTAAGCCGTCATTAACACCTAATACCTGGCGAGATCAGTGAACCGACAGACATGGAAAATGCCACATCTCACTACATGCAATTTCCAGATGTTAGATCCATGCTATACTCCTAGTCCTCTCATTAATGAAGGGTAACAGTAGCTTGGTAGGCTGGAATGATGATTGCAGGCATGGGCTATCACTGAAATATGCCTGGGACATTTGCCTGTGCATATTTACACACATTTGTTTAGGCTATTCATAAAAAAACAGTGAGGAGAATGTTCTAGTTGGCATTTAATGTTGTCGGTTTTAGACAGGGATCCTCACTGAAGATCTCTGCAGAAGATTAATGATCCATTGCACTAGGGCTCTTTTGGAGAAGGAACCTATTTTCCAGGAGAGCAGTGAAGAAACACCCTGGTTCTGTGCTGCTAGGTCAAGTTCACTGTTCAATTTCCCTGTGGTTCAGCAACTGCCCAGGGTTCCCTCTGACTGAACTTGCTGGTGTTTCTCAGAGCAAGAGCTACAAACAGTGGAATTGGGCAGAACCTTCATTAGGGCAAGTGCCTGGCACCTTTGCAAACTGAGCATGTATGATACAGGATCAGAAAATATACAGGTGTACAGAATGCACGTTACATTTTACACGTGCAACTCCATTTTCAAATTGGAGTTTCAAATTACATTTTAAAGCTCTTTTGGTTAGTTGTTGAAAATAAACCATTACTTTGCTTTCAAATTCAATATGAAGCATGCAATATGAGGTGGCTATATTGAGGCAATACAGATAAGGAACTGAAAAGCTGTTTTCCAAACTGAGAAATTACATGTGATGACTCAGTTAAACTAGATGTAAACTTCCTTCTGTTCACGAATGCCGCAGAAATCCTGGGAATTCTTCTAGAGAAACAGGGGAATTTGACCCCTTAGCCCCTGTGCTACAGTGTAAGCCACTCTTACCCAAGTCAACTGCTTTCAGTAAAGCTGTATTTGCAGTGCTGTAACACATCTATATTAATGGCTCTTGCCAGAAGATCAGCACTTCACATCTTAGCTCATTTTTGCTCCTTCGTACTAAGCAGTTAGGTGGTACTTCCATGAGCAGAGTTAATAATCAACAAACTCTGCTTATAGCAAGGCTTCTGCCATCCTTTCCCTCTAGCTTCTCCTCTGGCTTACACTGCACACCAAGATGCTGAGCAAGCCCTGGCATTGCCTGTTGGACACCAAATTTTTCCTTTACTTGATGATAATCCCTCCTCTCCAGGAGGGAGGAACCCTCCAGGAAAAGGCAGAGGATCCCAGGCATGTATAAATTAACACTGACACTTGCTGAAATAATCTACTCCTGAGCCTCTGCAGCTATGACACCATCAGGCGACGTGAGTTGGTATCTTTCTGCTAGATCAGAACATAGTGTGCACAAATCAAGCACTTTGGAGACATCATGACATTTGTGATAGTCCCTGGAGGACTCCAGGTCCCTAAAGCTCAAGCTGGATTTTGAGCCATCTCTTTTTGCCTAGTGCTGCTATTTCTTACAGATATTTTTTTAATGAAAAATCTGAGAATCAATCTCACCAGTGTTTCACAAGGTAACAGGCAAGCTTTGTTTGACTTTGAAGCACAGATTACTTGGTGGTGATAATACTACCCGTTACACACAGTTCATCATCTTATGGCAAACACAGCCATCCTGGGTTGGTTCTGAGGGTTTGTCTGCTCTGTGAAGGAAATCTGGCACCACTGTGGGCCCTGGGCCATGACATTTGTCCTCCTCATGCTCTTCACAAGCTTAGGGAGTTGAATGAATCGGGATTTGTCGGCCCAGTGACGACCATGTGCCTGATTCCTGACTCAAGGATACTGGAAGGATATTGCAACCCCAGTGAGTTTTGGAACAGGTCTGTGGTACCCTGGTGCACATACCCTGCTTTTAACCATACCAGGACCAAGTCTTGGTGGCAATAAGTGCTGCAGTAATTCACAGTAGTGACACCTGCTTTCTGTTCTTTCCAACACTGTTCACAGGAGAGGAAAAAAAACAAGACAAGAACTGCTGGTATTAAGGCAGCAATCCCATTTCTCCAGAGCTGTTTTTCTGAGGGCAAGTTGAGGTGGGTGAGTGGTATTTATGCACTTTCACCAGTGTATCAGCCATCTCTCCTCACTACAGTTGCATGGGTTGTGAAGCCAACAGATGAGAACCCAGCCTTTTAAAACAGTGGGGAAGTTTCTGTAAGAAAATAGCCCCAAACAAGACCTTACGAGTTAACCAGTGCAAACATCAAGCTGTATCTCACCATAGTGCAGCCCCTAGGAGGCACAGCATATTAGCAACTAGTATCTGTTTGTGACCTAAATTTGCACTGGCGGATTTTCATGTGTGCCAAGCTTCTTAGTTAAGGAAAAGATAGAGAAGAGGACAAGGGGTCAGCTCTGATATGCCACTTATGCATGCTGCATTCACTGGAATGGAGTATATGCCCTTTTATTAAATTATGCTTGGGTTGTTTATTAAATGAAAACTATTATTCCATTATATCCATAAGAAATGGAGATGCTGCACATGGCTTGTGTAATCCATTAACTGGCTTATGGAACCCAGGACCCTTCAGAGGGCATTAGAAATCCATCTGATGTCCTCATGTGCCACATTTTACACACAGATATTGGCACTAAATGCAAGAAGCCTAAGACTATGTATAGAACCTCTATTAATTGAGGCATATACTTGGGTTACATCAAAGACTATATACTAAGCTCAAGCATATTCTTTTCATATTAGTTTTAGGTAAGTATTTGATGCATAGAGAAAAACACCTAGCTAGTTTTAATCAAAGTACAGGAACATGCACAAATAGCCGATTCAGTGCAGAATCTACCTTAATTATTGCCTTCCAAGAGGCAAGTTAACTAGGCAAGGCCAGAAAGCCCTAGTTGAGTAGAAACACAGGAGAGAGTTGCCTTAATGGGTCAGCACAGAATCACTGTAATGGAACCACATCCAATATGTAAGGCCCAGTGCATGAACAACATCTAAAGAAGGATGATAGCACACTGCAGGTACTGGTGGGGAGATTCAGGTGGCCATACAAAGCAACCTGTGAAAACCTCATCATCCAAGAATTCATGTGCACAGATTTTGATTAAAGAAGGTCATGTTTACAGTGTGAAGTGTTTCATAACTTTTGGAGAAAGAATGGGTTCAAACTGATGAAAAGATGCTAAAGACAACAGTTAAAACATTTTCTTCTAAGTCAAACCAAATGTCTAGCAAATCACAAAAGGTATTTCCACTTGTTTTTATTTTGCTAACAGAACTCCAAGCCTTGTTTGCCTCCTAAAAATCAAGTGTCTCCCTCCTCGGTTATCCATTACTCACCTAGCAACAAATACAAGTACTTTAACATGCAAGTGATTAGCCCAAAATGGCATCGTCATCACCCGTGAGTCTGAACGGACAGACTGACAGGACTCATGAAAAAGGGCTACAGAAGCTACAAAAAGCTGCACTTTTGCCAAGAGAAGGACAAGTGCCCCGGAAAGACCAAAGTAGCCAGGGCACTTCTTACAGGGCAGCATTTGGATCAGCATAAGCACAGACAAGGAGCTCCCTATTCAGAATGGGTGAGAAGAGAGGGGAAAGTTTTAAACACAGATTTCAAACTATAAAAATGGACAGCTGGCTGATTTTGACACTGTTCAAGATAACATGAGCTTCATTTATCTCCTGATGTTCAGAGGATTTTTTTTTTTAGTGGGATCTAGAAAACTGGTGAGAAATGCAAAGACACAAGGAAGAACCAAGTGAAAACTGAGGTGTCTGGAGAAAGCAATGGCATGTACAGTCCAGTACAGCAGGTCTTTCCAGTGCCAGAGTCTTTGAATGTCTATTCAAGACAAAACCCGATGCAGTTACTACATTTTCTGGCTATAGAGTGAAAGCTGATGTACTAAAAATGCATGACTCACACAGGCTGTTACATTTCATTTCCTCTTGAGTAAAGACGACTGCAAAAAAAGACCAAAAAGTCTTTTTTTTTTTTTTTGGTTTTACAGCCAACATTTTGGATAATCTACCTTTGATGCTTACAGCCCTGAGCAAGTTGAGATTTCTATGGGGCCAGTTTCTAACTCTGAATGAATGCAAATGCAAAAAACACGGATGCAATTCCTCAAAAGCACAAACTGGCTATGCAAAAGGTCTGAACTGCCTTAGCAATAAAATAAGGCATTATCAAGATACAATTAGAGCCACTAATTGGGACCATTAACCCCCACAGGTATCTACAAGTAAGATGTGACAATAACACTTGCAGAAAAGAATTTCACTGACTTCCTAGCACCGCACATACGTGAAGAGGATCAGGCTCTGAATCACAGGAGACAAACCCAATTCCCCCACCACCCCCAATTTCTGGGTTATGACCAGGAGGCACTGCTATTTGAGCTTACACTGCACTCCTCCACCAGATTTTCTGTCTTTGGACTTTTCTTAATTGAGCAAGCTCATTCAGAAGAGCTGGGAGCACAGAGAGGCAGTGGAGGAGGATGGAAACCTGCCCAACTCAGCAGCATGTAAGAGCATCCAGCAGCAATTGCACATCAGGGATTGCAGTTCAACTTCAAGGGACTCTTCCTAATGGAAGAATCTTCCATAGGAAACCCTCCTACAGCTGGCTACGAGAGCATGACAGGTTTTTCCTACTTTTCCCATTTGTTTCAATACCACGTAGTGCGTTTGGCCAAAAGGGGTCCTCCTGTTCTTGTGGGTGAATAACACGAGTGGAGCAACTTGCTTTCGCAGCAGTTGTTTTGAAGGAAAGAACAGACATTAAGTGAGCTGATGAATCAGAAAGCCCAAAAAGTGTTGTCCAGGAAGTGTATTGAAGTGAAAACTTTCTGGAAAACCAAATGAGAAATTATGCACTGTGCTGACTTCACATTCATGGCAGACTTTCTTAATTGAGTCCATTTAATGCTCCCTTGATATCTGATCAATTCAGAGTGCCAAATGTATTCAGAGGGACTCCTGAAAATCTAAATATATGTATAAATAGAGGTTAAAAAAATCCAGTGAGCTCTAACTATACCCACTCTGAAATCCTCTTAAAACAGTTCGACTCTATTGACCTTTCAGTTCACCCATAAGAAAATAAGCATGAAATCAGCACTTCTCCCAGGACAAGACCATTCTTTATTTCATTATGTCAGTCACTGCCTACACTGAATCAGTTTTCCTAGCTTTATTTCCTTCCTGGGAAGACGTTTTTCTTCCAGCACTTGTTTCATAACAGAAGATGAAAGCACACAGAATTATTTTTGGCACTTCTTTGCGATCAGAATTTCTGCAGCTGTTCATCGCAGTAAGGAAGTCATACAAATGACTCCCTTCTGTGTCCCCTGTTGCACCATTATAAATCTGCACTCGCATCTCCCCCAGCACTCAGTTTACCAAAGCTGCTGTAAGCAGCAGAACCACCATGAACAGGGCTTGGTTTTGCCTTTCAGACAATTGTTCAATTCAGAGAGCATCTCTACAGATGAGAAAATACCTGCAGAAAAAGGTATTGTCATCAACTTAGCCAATGGTAGAAACTTCATAAAATGCAAGATTACTGCAAGTTGGAGTGAAGCTCCAGAGAAATGTCTAACTTCAAACATAAAATTGGCTATTAAATAACAAAGCCAAAGCATTTCATATGCATGAAAGTCTTAACTAAAGAGACCATGAATCTTTTAAGGATCAGAGTCACCTTCCAGTTATGATAGTCACCAGAGGAGGCATCATTAGGCCCTTCACACCTTTTGACTACTCAAGTTGTTGGAATTAGAGGGTGGTATCTCCATACAGTCACCAATCTGGTCTCAGCCATTGACCCACATCCCTGGTAGAGATGCCTGTACAGGCAGAAGCAGAGCAGGACTCGAGTCAGGTTCAGATATGACAAGTTTGATGCTTTGCACTATTTTACTATTACTTGGTAGTCTAATAGCAAAAGGCCTTCCATTTTAAAAAAGACTAAATATGAGCATCTTACATGAAGTTCATAGGCAGCGTTCAGTTGTGCTAGAAAAGGGGAGTTTCATACTTTTTTTTTGGTCTCATTTATCTACTTGTTTTGTCTACTTTTTTTGTAATAAAAACTAAACTGAAGTTTCCCTTTCAAAAGCAAATCTTCTCTCCAGACAGGACAGAACTGTAGCAAATGAACTGGCAATGTGGCATTAGAAAAGTCAGCTCCATTCCAGATCATTCCAACACTATCCAACGAAAGACATTACAATAGTGGGTTCAGTGTTACGAATAGCCGAGAATATCTGCTAAGTACAAAAACATCATCAACATTAGCAAAAATTCTTTTAAGATGCTTTGTCAACACAGATGTGCTGTTTTTCCACTACACCTAGTGAGTCCTTTTGTACACACCAAGACAACAGCTTAGAAAATAAATAAATCACTAAGAACAATTTCCTGAATACCGCTTTGTATAAGTTCTCTAGGAACACCAAAATGATTCATTAAAAGAGGGACTGGTTGCAAAGAAAAACTATATAACAAATTAATATTCTGCCACTCAAATATGGAATATATAGAGCAGGAATTAAATATGCGTTTTATGCATTGCTATAAAGAACACATAATGAAACCTCTTCTTCCCCACAAATGTAACAAAGGAATAAATATGTTGCAGGAACAGATTTATTGCACCAAGCTCCACACTTAAGAGGCCTCCAGAGATGTGTTATATGCTAGGTATATTGATGGATAGCAGCTTCCAACACAGATCCCTTTATGCCCTGACAATTCACTGTCAAAGCTACACGTTCTTTTTCCAGTTTACCTTTTTTTCTATTGACAGTTGAAGTTATAAACTGAAAACAACTTTCTCAAAATTCCTTTTCACTTTTTAAAGTTTATCATTTCCTAGATTTTTTTTTCCCCTTGCTGATTTAAGGACTTCCTCAGCCTGTTCTGATTTCAGGTGTGACTGGAAGAATCCCTTACAACAAGAGAAACCTAAACATAATCTTTCAAGGAGCACTTCACTGAATGCAAAGACCCACAAAACAGCCCCTGGTCCAACCCCCACACAACTTTTCACCAAATTCTGCAGCGTCCAGATTACCCCACATCCTTTAAAGACATGTATTGAGGGGTTATCCTTTCCAAGTTGCAGGACTTGGAAGGTAAGGCAGCTGGATGTCCCTTCTGGCTCCAGCTGAGACTCGCTGGAGTTGGAGGAAAGCTCTGGCATTGCACAACCACTACAGAAGATGTAAAGAAACAGATGGCTGGCACTATGTCACTGATATAAAGCAAGTCTCCTTTTGGAAATCCATGTGCAATAACTCATTCTTGTCAGAATCTACAATATCATATTTTTAACATGACTTTTCATATCACTAAAAGAGGCATTAAAGGTGCATTACAGATATATTTGAAACTTGACTAAAATCAATGCAAGACATCTGCATATGTGCTACATTCAGCACCCTGTTACTGCCCTTGCAACCACTATCACTACTTGTGAGGCTAAGCGTAATGTAAGTATTTGCAGATCTACAGCCTACAGCAGTGGATAAGCACACTATATTGGCTCTCAGACATATTGTACCAATTTACTCAAAAGTCCAAAGCAAAATCTGTTCCGATTACATTGATCCAACCCCACTTCCTTCCAAGGCACCAGTTTTATGTCAAGCCTTGAAACTAAACATCATTTATTTGTTGTTTGTATTGAAATGAAGTGCTAACTAGTACATCTTGTATTAAATAAAGAGTGCCATTGAGTAATTTCAATCAGTTCCTTTATGAGCCAGTCTGTTTCCCTTCTGCCCATGTTTGCTGTCTGCATGCTAATTCAGCCATTCTTGAGCATTTAATGCTGTCACCACCTATCTAAGTAAAGCTGGATTTTTTTAGCCACATTAAGACAGGTGTAGCAAATGATTTATGCATCTGGATTGCACTGATCCCAGTATGTACATACACACACATCCTCTATCAGCTAGCGTACAACGCACTTGCTTTAACCACACTACACAATTACTTAGTTTTTCAAGTCCAACACTAATTTAATATATACTCTATCTTGTGCATGTTCTGCCATTTACTGCATTCACTAGAGAAACCCATGGCCTACTGCCCTACATTAAAGCTATGCTAATTCATTACAGATATTCATCCCAGACTGTGTTCTGGATCAATGAGAGGGGAAAAAACCCCTGTGTCCCATCCTTTCCCTTTGTTTCTATACTTCCACACCACAGCTAATGACTCTTGTATTGAAACCCTATGCTAAACGTAATGAGATGCAAGACTCTTCCACATCCATGGTTACTATTTACTAACAAAACTGATGATGTCAGGAATTTAATTAGGTTGTTTCTAGCACAGAGATTTTAAACCATGAAATCATTATACTGTCTAATCTTTTCTTTGTTTGGATTTTATAGAAAAAAGTAAACCCCAAACTAAATGCCATTCCTATGTCACAAGAAGACTGAGCTTCTCAGCATTGGCCAGGCATAACACACTAACAGGTTTAGGAGTAATTAACACAAGCTATTCCACACCATTATTTTTTTTCAAAACATACCACAGCAGTGGCTCCCACTAGCACTGTTGGGCCTCAGGATTGTAGAGGTTTTTTTATGGCAAACCCTTACTTTCAAGATTTATAACTTTACTATAAAAACGAGCGTCAGGCTCAAGTTTAGTATACATGCTCAAGCACTACTCTTAATAGAGCTGTTCTAACAACTGGCTTTGTCAGGACACTTTAGAATATCCTTGGCCCCACCACTTCAGAGCACAGAGAAGCAGATGGTGGGACCACAGAGATGTTTCTCAGCACATCATGGGCTCTGCTCATCTCCTCACCAGCGTTCCTGCCCCACTGACACCAGCTCCTTGCCCGTGCATGTAGAGCAAGGTCTACGTTCAGGGAGACACCGATGAAGATGCCTTGGCCACATGCTCTTCCATTTTTCACTGGAGTCTGTAGGGCCCTCAAAGCTCCTCTCGGTGCTTCCACCGAGATGTGGCTCCCTTTGGCACGCTTGGAGCTGCAGCACTGCCTTGGCAGCGCTCCTGCCTTGGCATTCAGCGCTGCCCAGCTGACCTTCAGCTGGAGGTTGGCCTCTCTCCAGGACATCATCACCATGGGACTCGCACTGTGCTCAAGGCTACCTCTTACATCTCCTGCTTGTGCTGAAAGAGCTGCTTAGTCAGCACCTGAAAGCCTGTTTGCCTAGTGGAGTCACCACCCCAAGAGAAGGATGACATTGTGCAAAGAAGTGATGAACCTAAGCATCACTCAGGGCCCTTGGGAGAAGCCATTTCAGGATCTCACTCCCATTGATCTTCACAAAAGGGATAAAACCACTCAGGCTCTTTGGTGCTATCCAAGTCAGAGCTATCCTGCAAAAAAAAGCAGTAGGATATCAGACCACGTGAAGAACTTGATTAAATCCAAATTTCCCAGAGTTGTATTTCTGGAGTTTTGACAGCTTCCTCTGCCATCTAGTATAGAAACTTCATTGAAGTGTCTGAAGTTCTAGGTGACAGGCATGTGATAACACTTGAGTTAAAAAATAAAAAAGGTGCAGCTTCAAAGAAATAAAGCAGAAGTCAACCTGGAGAAAGTAAATCAACACACAGGATTGCTAGAGGCCTGAAAATAATTTTGTGCGCATCCTTTTGAACAGAAAGCTGCTGAAAGGTTGAATAGCAGAAGAATATTACACAGGATTTTGATAAGCCTGAAAATGGTGACATGTTTTGTTATCTTAAAAGGAGTAACTCGGATTTGCTGCTACTCTGTGTATAAAGATTTTAAGCCTGAAGTTTAAATACTCATGTGGATTACAGCAGAACAATTCCTGCACCTTCTCTTCCTGGTCTTTCCAGAGAAGGTGGAAGAAAGTCTTCTCCAAGCAGAAATTCTGGGAATATGGGAAAGCTCATTCTTATTGCAGTTGTTGCTTCAATACACCACAAATTTCTGTATTTAAATAACATTAGCAATATATTATAAAGGTGGCTGAAAGTACCTGTAGGTAGAAGATGACTTAGTGACAAGCACTTTTCCAAAAATATTTTAAAGGTGCTTCATGGTTCAGAAGTCACCTTAAAACAGCAGGCAGAGATGATCGCGAGGATGAGTCTTCTGGAGTCACTCTATTACTCGGTGAATGACAAAGGCTGTTCTAGCTGAGCATTTAATTATGTTGACCTTATATTAAAAAGCATGCCCTTTATTTTTATTCCAGGTTTACATAAGCTTTTTTGCTTCCTTTGATCCCTTATCAGCATGCATGTCTCCTGCACAGCACTGTGCTATTGTTCCCCTCAGACTCCAGGACAACTGTGCACCGTTATTGCACAAAAAAGCAGAAACAGCAAGTTTGGGCATTCTGCCATTGCAATTTCACTTATTTTTATCTAAAGTGCAAACTGTTCTTTGCTTGGCAAAAACGCGTCACAGTGGGGAGGGCAGAAATGAGCTCAAAGTCAAATAGGGTACGTTCTGCTCACCAGGCTGGGCTTTCAGGGGCTCAGAGTCACCCATAATCAGCTGATCTGGCTCACCATGAAAAAACAAATCACGTGGGGAGCAAAGTAGGAAACCTTGAAGGATCTTCCCTCCCCAAAACATTCTGGTAGCAGAGAATTAGCAAGATCTCCTGCCCTTTATTTACTATTGATTGGACAATCTGTAGCCTAAGACCAAAATAAAGAAACACATTTATCTAAGGCAGGAGTCTCTGGACAGGCCCTGTCAGCATATTCCAGCTGCAGCTCAGGGCACAACACAGATCTAGAAATTGATGTTGAAAAGATCTAAGTGAGATGACTTCTATAAACTGGCCTGATAAAAGCTGTATAAAAATCTGAAAAAGTGACAGTTTTACAAGTGCCTAATACAACCATAGAAGTTTTACTATCTTCAGTAGTCACTATTTATACCCAGGTTTGTCACTGCTCAAAAATGTCTGCATTTCATGCGAAGAGTATTTAATCCAGTAGGTTGCTAGAAAACTGTGCTCCAGTTATTGCTTTAACATATTGCTATTTATGTTCTGTGCAGGCTACATTTTTACTCTGCCATATGCTTTTACTGCCCGAATGATTTGCAGCTCCCCAAAAGGCAATGCAAATGCAACAGAGGTCATCGTGGACGCATGCAGCATGCGTGTGCAGGCACTGGCAGTATTTCTTTGCATAAGATCTTGCCTGTACAAGTGAAGAACGCCACACATCCACGTTTTATCTGGTCCTGCAGCCCTTAGCTAACTATTGACCCACACAAATGGGAACACATGGGCTAAGATTTTCCCCCCAAGATTTTGTCTTGCTGTTGTCACTTAGACCTGCAAGCCATGCCCATTAGTATTCCAGTCCTGACTGGCATTACTGAATGCCTCCTAAGCAAAATACACTACAACTGCCTAAAACCTCATTGCTGTTGGTTTAAAGTCTGTCTCCACTCTATGAACTCAGCAGCCTAAAAAGTCAGAGCAATAATTAAGCCTAAATTTTTGTTAGCAGAAGCTCTTTGACTTCAGATGTAATTAACTTAGATTTAGATGTGGAAGCAAGAAGCTCAAATAGGAATTGCTTCTGCCTCCAAGTACCCCCAAACCTAGAGACCATTCAAGAGCAGGTCCAGATTGGATTGCTTCAGTTTTGCACAGGTAGATTTCAGATAAGAAGGAAGTAGGGAATAAGTGAGGAATGGGGCTTTTTAATATTTCAAATGAAACGAGACTTATTTGATTTTGGAAGTTTTGTCCTTGTTTTTAGTTTTGGTTCTTACCAAGGGACTTTTGTCCAAGAAAGTCTCCTTAATATCTGGTCCATTAAGCTGCCAGTGCAGCAGGTGGTGAATTAAGAAAGGGACTCAGACTTTCACTTAGAGATTCAAGAGAAATGGGGAAGGTGACCACAGAACTGCCCAGCAACTGCAGCTAAGCTCAACTACAAGCTGTTTTCCAAGACTCATTGGCCCCAGAAGCTTCATTTCATGGGCAATAACCTCTAATAGGAACATGGAAGTGACTGAGCTGAATTTGAACTCTTGATCTACAGAACTACCCAGAATGGATACGTTTCAGATTCCACTGCGTTGTCAGGTTCCTCCACTCAAGGACCCGGAATGCAGACGACCTCCCCGGCCTGTACGTTCAGCAGCTCTTGCCCCGTGCACGCAACTGAACCAACCCTGCACATACGTTCATGAACCAACAGCTGCATTATTTTGCCTCCAGGAACTATAATGATATAATTCTCAACTTCTAACGATAGATTTAAGTCAAAATCCTATCCCAAGAGCCTTCCACATCATAGTCCAGGGCTTCTCTCCCCACCTAGAGGAGCGTCCGAACACCTCAGAGCATGAAACTTCACATCGACCGACAGCACAGACCAGCCCATACCCATAAACTTCTGGCTCTAAGAAGCAAGCTGGATTGATGATGGTGATTATCACCCAAGCACAGCCTCTATCATCCAATCAACCTCTATCAGAAAAGGTGCAAGCTCCTCAGTATTGCCTCTGTTCCTGTATTCAGACTGGTTTAAACACCTAGCCTCATGACTCAGACCTGTCAGCAGATCCTGCCTGTCAGGCCTTTTGGAGAAATGCCACACAGGTCTCAAGAGCTGGGCTGAAAGCTGTGGCTACCTCCTTAATGACTTGGCATCACTGCAGAATTTAATTCTGGCAGTTTTGCAGTGCACCATCCCTCTGCACATTGCAATGCAGGAATGACAAAGGCAGCATGAATACACCATACAACAGGCATTGCCTACAGCAGTGCACAATCTGGAGCTGTGTGTTTGAGCTATCAGCTTGCAGTGTGAAACCCTGATACACTCAGAACCCAAGTGTTACTCTCCAATGCACGCCTGGTTACAATACACCTCAGAACAGGGAAAAACAGAGTTTCCCTGGGATTTAGTGTCCAATGAAGGCCCTCATTCCCACTGAGGAACAAGAACTCAAACTGCAGTGGCAAACTGATCTTTCTCTGATTTGACTAGACTGGACATGGATGCCACTAGATTTACACTAGAAGTGCTTGGCCCAAGCTCGTCAGGCCACCAAGGAAGAGGTAAGAGGCTCTAGGGTTAATCTCTTTGAGCTGTTGGCCATCACACTGGTCTGCACAGGCTAGTTGCCAGGGTGAAGCCCACAGAGTCACTGACTTAAAGAGCTTGGAGCCAAGAGCTGCTCTAACCTGTGGTGAAACTTGATGGACTGACTTTGATGGAAGTAGCTGGGTTAGTCGAGGCTGCACCTGGAAACTTCAGCAGTCCTGAAAACTGAAGCCATGCGAATAGGCAAAGGCTCCAAGTAATGGCTCAAAACACAAACTTATTTTTCCTGTCATGTTTATTTTGCTACCCATTAAATTTGAAGCCCTAGGCAATGGATTGTCTTCATTGCAATCCCAATAATCCCCATTTATTTAGTCAACAGCTGGAGAGCACCTCTGTAAAGCTATCTGTAAAGTGTCCAAAACACTTTACGAGGTGGGATTCATGTGCAGGGTCTCCATCTAGTAACATGTGTGTTGTTGCTCATCTCACTGAGAAATACCACTAACACTACTGACAGTACAAACAGGCCTTAGCTTACACAACTGATTTGGGCAGGGAGGATAGAGACAACAAAAGCCTGATCTGCAAGGGAAAGACAGAGGTGACAGACACTGGCTGCTATGTCCTGAGTCACATCCCTGCTCAGACAGATGGGCTGCAGACTCAGTGAGCTACTACAGAAAACAGATCCTGTGAATTCAGCATGTACATATGCTCTGAGCACATCATCGTGACTTAAAACCACAGACTGACTAACAAGGAAGACACTTGGGATTAACAAGACAGAGAACTAGTAAGGGAAGTTGCTGAAGATGACAGAGGAGGCGAAGAGCTGTCAGCAAATAGGTCTGGAGTCATGGAAGGGGTTACAGGAGCCAGTAAGATGCTGTTCAGTTCACAACTAAGAATTTTGTTTTGCTTATCAGCCAATCACAGCTAATTTATTCTTTCCAAAAACAGAGCTCATCTCCGAATGCAAAGCACAATACCAAGATAAGGTCTTTAAAGAGATCTTAAAGAGTAGCTGTGATGAAGCCAGTAGAGCTACCCTTCCTACAAGAGAACCCAAGTGAGTATCTAAGTGACACAGGCAGCCTCTGCCAGGGTTCCATCTGCTTTAGAACAAGGCTATTAGTCCTGATGTAGTCAGGTGTCTGCAGCTTTTTATTTATCTTTTATTATTCCTGAAAAGCAGCACACTGATGCAAGTGCAGCCTCGGGTTCATGTGGCTGTCTGGATGAGTATATGTTGCAGCTGATGCATGAAATGAGAAGGCTGTCCAGTGTAGCAACTGAATGCCAACAAAAACTATCTAATTGTTTGCTCTTTTCCCATACTTAAGTTCTTTCTTCAGACTAATCAGGCCAAATAAAAACACTTGTGGAGCTGGATGTCATGGTTGATGAGTCTTGGGCAAATTTATCAGGCACAAGTTGCAACAAGTGATATCAGGATGAGCTGATGGAATCTGAGCAGCCTATTTTTCCATTCACATTTGGCTTTTATGATTCATGAACATTGCTGGGAAAGGAAGGAGATGAAGGGAGTCTCCGAAGTGTAAAATTTTCGGCAAGAGGGAAAAAACACTTTTCTAATGCTGAATCTGTTCTTTCACTCCACTGCTTTCTTGCTGAGATGCATCAAAAGTTAGATCCAGGATGAGATCATGTCAGTGATCTCAATCTGAATGCTACCATATGGGTTAATAGTTTTGCTGGCTTCCACACTGGAAGTGGTTTAATTTTTCCAGAAGTTCAGTGGCCCAATTTAAGAAAAGAAAACACTCCCAAAGCTTTACACTACTCATCTTTGGCAAAATTCCAATACAATCAATGAAGCCACATAATGGCAGGGGGGAAAAAAGTCATTTTCCTTATCTCTTAGAAAAGGCTACGGTTACATGGGTTATAGACAAACTGTGTTTCAGAAATGAAAACAACTAATTCACAGAGAAAAGAACACATACAGCTGAAGTTAAGCCAGTTGAAGAAGCCGTTGTATATGACTACCTAAATCACAGGAAGCAACTCCCATTAAAGCTCAGTAAGGAGGATGAACAAGTTGGGTGATAGACATCATTCTCATTTCCACTGATCTAGAGTAATTGAATATTAAACTGAACAATAAAAATACTTCATAGCTGACATTATTTTCAAAGTTATATTGAAGCAGATTTGTTAGCAACTTAGAGGCATATTTGCTTCCAGACAAGAAAGAAGAATGCCCTTCCAGTGTTTCCATCCAAAAGATCAGCTAGGGAATGTCCGTATTACAATGCCCCTCAAAGCAACAGATGCATTTTAAGCTGAAACCAATTTGAATTACAGGAACTACCTGACCTGCTGGGACACCCATTTCAGATACTGCTATACTTGCCAAGAAAACCAATTCATAGATCTTGCTGAAGCAAAGGTGCCAACATCTCACCCATTCATCATTTTAGAACAAAGGTTGCCCTTGACCTTTGAACCTAAAGATCCTTGGATTCCTTAGGATGGTACATCAGCCTTCTGACTTATGGCCATCAACAGCATGAAGTAGATTGGGATAATGTAAAGGCTGGATGACTGCCAGGGGGTATATGACATGAGAAGCATCAGATTAGGGAACTATTTATCAGAGAATAAAAATAGAAATAATACAGAGATAGATGGTAAAGGTACAAGGACAGGATGAAAGAGTAGGAAGCAGTAGACCTCAGCATTTGAGAAGTATTTGCCTGCAGGTCAAGAACTTTGTGGCATGCAGAAAGGGCGAAGTCATACCCTGTCCACTTAAATTAAAGGTTAAATTTCAGGTGTAAATATTAACACCAAATTTTAGTCATGTGAAACATGGTCTATAAGCACAGAGAACAGGCAGAGAAAATATTTGTGCCCTATTATCTGAAACGTGAATGAGTAAAGCTGAGACAGTTGTAGAAAAATGAAAGACTTGAGCTCCTTCCTCAGGGACCAGGTATTCCTGGCTTACCCTGTGATCCCTGCCTGCATCACTGATTCTGCTCAGTCTTTCCAAGTGCCTGGTGTTTAAGTGATTCACCTAGCAGGGGCATCAATTTAAAGACATCCTATTCCAAAAGCCAGCCCATTCAAGAATTTTGCAATACCCACAAAGCACCCAAAACCCATGCTAACACTTCTTAAGAGAAATCCTGACATTAGTACAACTAAATCAAACAGTTCTGTTTGCTTTGGTAATGGCAGACAATGGTTTGCTTGACTTGCTGATGACAATTAGCACCTACACTCTAGTGGAAGTACTAAACATTATAGCTAAGTGTATAGCTTTAGTGACACAACTGACATTTCAGAAGCGCAAAACAGTTCTAGGAAGAGCATGAAGACTATTGCACAGTTAAGAGTAAGCCAAACAGATAAGCCTCCATCCTGGTTCAAGGGATGAAGCTCCAAATATACCCCAATATCACCTGAAACATCAGAAAGCCTGAAACCCTCTTGCACCTTCACCAGAAAAACATTGCCACATGTTGCTATGGCAGGAGCAAGGGCACCAACATCCCTGCAGTTGGCTTCTGGCTGCGTGCTGCCCAAGAGCATCGGAGCTCCAGGGAAGAGGCAGCCAATGTCCCCTCTGAGAAAGGTGCAGCTGGATTTGGTGTTGGGCATTTAAATCAATCCAGACAACTACCCAAAAAGATCAACAACCTATATTAAACACATATTTGACACACAATATATCAAAAGGAAGTTTCCCACTGCAAATTCTGGAGAAAATAAGCCAGCATGAGGGTTGTGTGGGTGACAAGGTTTCGTCCTGAGCTCTTAGTGAATCATTCTTCTGTTTGGTTACTAGTTGTTCAGCTGGTATCCTAAATTAGCAGCATTGTCTAAGAGCAAAGCTTGGCATACAGGCCAAGTTGCAATTATTTGTTAAATATTCCAGCATAACGCAAAAACTGATTCTGACTTAACCAGTGTTTTGTAAAGGGCAAATTTTATTAGGTTATTACGTAAATCCTCTTCCACTGGTGTATTTATGTGCATGCAAGCAGGATGAGGACTCAGCACTACAAACCGCCAACACATGGCTTGCAGCTGTCTCCAAAGAGACAACCTCCCTCTGTTTCTGAGGATTTACAGCAAAGAGTGCAGGAGTTGCAGCACATTTTTTCTTTCAAGCCGAGAACTCCAGTTTCTCAGAGACCACTGAAGTTTTAACATGTGGTCCCCTCACATGCAAAGCACAAGGCTGTTGTGAAGGTCAGGAGCAGGAGAAAGAAGGCGGCACTGTCTGCCTCTTCTGGAGCATTTACTGCTTTGAGGCTCACAGATGTTATCAAGTTAGCTAAAGTTTCTTAGCAATGATACTGTAAATTGAGTTTGAACAGATTCCAGGTCTGCAGCGCACTGTTTACAGCAACTCCAGTGTATCTCCTGGACATCTTATTAGACAACCCTCATCTTTCAAGAGCAGCAATTTAGCTCTGTGCCAAGGAGTTAAGACCGCAGTGCTTTGGAGGAGCTCAAGAAGCATCCATACAAAGTATACTACATTTATTCAAAAAAAAAAAAATCTGTTGGAGTAAAACAAATATATTGCTATAAGCATTGATAAATGCTTATCCAAGAAGCAAAGTGGCAAAACCACTGCAAAAGACTAGAAGCAGATTCTTTTCTACCACCTAGCCAAAAGCCTCTGATCTTAAGTTCAGACTATCGTTGAAGGCACTGTGTAGGTCTGTCTAATATATTTAAAGAATGAACCGAGTGGCCACAGCAGCAGATCTGCAAATCCTAATGCAAATGCATACGCTAGCCATACAGACACACCTAGTGTTAAGAGGCTGTTAGATTCCAACACAGAAAGGAGATAGATTCACATATGGAGGCAGAGAAATGAAGAAAACCAAGGCATTATGAATTGGAATATTTATTGTCACTTAAGGTTGAGCTGTAAAAACCTTTTTATCTACTGACGACACTGATAAGACAACAAAATGTGTTTCTAAAAAAGGTATTTTGATTATTGAGGATCAAAGTGTAAGCATGCAAAAAAAATTTCATGGCGCAATATGCTCCTGAGTTTAAATCCCCAATAGATCAAAGGAAAAATTACATCTTAAAGTCAACACCATTTGCTTGCTGTCATATGTGAAGTGCATAACAGCTTGATGTAAAGACAAGTTCCTTAGTGTAAAGCACTGCATCTTCTGCAGTTACATGCATTCAGCTTTCACTTCATTCTAGGTTCCTCAGAAGGTATGCAAAGCCTCAGCAAGGATGAAGCTCCCCAGCATCTGAACTGCATGGACAAGGACATTGCAGTATGCTTCAACCTTGGACCAAGCATTCCCACCACAAACATTCTGTAAGTCAACATCTTAAACTCTTGAAGTCAGATTTGTTTTTAAAGCTGCTCTTTTTTAGGTGGGCTATTTGTACAGCCAACATCTAGAACCATTAAGCCAGCATCTCAGGTAAGGCCAATATGATACTTGAGGGCTTGCCTAGCACTCGGCATTTCTCAGAGGCTGCACAGAAGTGTGGGGGACACTTCTGTGAGGACTCGGACAGCAGAGAGGTCCTAGGACACAGGCAAAGAAAGGTATTAAGACTACAAAAGCTGCTCATAGCTTTTAGGAGAAAGGATTAGACAGCAGACAAGGTTGTTTGAAAAAGACTGAAGTCATCTCAAACAAACTAGGCATCTCAAACTACCAGCCTTCATGAACTTGTC
>NW_010578123.1:9966-38186 GCF_000705375.1 Tinamus guttatus
CCCCAGGCTGACTGCAACACTTCAATACACAGATTCCTTTGCTGTTGAAAATAAAATTTTGAAAACTAAATTCATGTTAAAGTAGATGCAAATGTGAAGTACTGTCTTCAAAGTGAAATAAATCTTGACTAATAGGCCAATTTCTGACCTCAGCAGCAGCAAAAGTGAGTCAAAACTCAGACAGCTGAGTTTCCTGCTTTCATGGTACTCGAGGTCAGGACAACTGAATGGCACTTTACAATTAACAAGTTCCTTTCAGTCTTGACTAACAATCAAGATAGGTTCATTAGGTTCAAGACAGATGCGAAGGCCTCTTCCATTAGTTTTACATAAAATGTATTAGTGTAGATTAAATGGATTTGAATTCATTATTCTTTAGGTCTATCTGTATTTCAACATATCAGCACCACTGTATAAGAAGTATAAAACATATAGATGACAGCAAAAGCAATAAACAAACTTCCTATAGTCAGACATAAAACAATGGCCTTTATAGACCACTAAGCCATTTACCCCAGGGAATTTCTATAAGATCACACTTCAATTTTCACCTTTCAATATTAAAAGAATGGTTTGAAAATACTTTACTATTCAATTTCCAGAAAGTAACTGGATGGAAATAGACTATTTCATGTTCATTAAGTGATCTTATCGTTAATGTATTTTTTTAATATTATGGCAAACAAACATAATACCGTCACACTAACTAGCATATCATTTAAGTGGATGTATTCAGCACAGGATCTATCCTATAATTACAGACACAGGAAAAGAGTAAGCAATCTTAATTGTTAATCTAGTGTAATTATAAACACATTGATTACAATGTGCATTGATCTGACAAGACCAAAGCTGAGTATAACAGATCCCATACTCTCCCCAAATGAGCCAATTCTATGATGCAACACAAAGAATACACAATAATAAAAATACTTTAATCAGTAAGTGATGAAAAAAGTTTAATATATACTTGATATGCTAAAATATCAAAATTTCTTGTCTGTAATATGAATTACATGTTAATTATAACTTGCCAATAGTTATGTGCTGCTTTTAAGTATACATATCATATTTTATTGTACATTAACAATTGTTGTTGCAGAAACATCTTTTCACATTAGCAGCATAAACAGTTTTGGCAAAACCAGAAGAAATTTTAGTCTCTTACTCTCTGAGAACATGACATATCAAAGAATATTGCCAAGAAGATTTAAAAATAGCTTTTCAACTTGTTCATCTGGCATATTTCACGAGCCTCACACTCATTTCCCTCCTTAATTTCCTTAAGTTCCTGTGGAACTTTTGGTGTTTCAGTTTGTGGCCATTACCTCTAGTTCTGTGGTCAGTGGCCACCACTAAAAAGAGGCCAGCCCCCATCCTCCTCACTGCCTCCCTTGAGGTATTTATATACACTGATCAGGTCCCCTCTCAGTCTTCTCTTCTTCAGGCTGAACAGGCCCAGCACTCTCAGCCTTAAATTAATTAATGAGAACGCATCCATTAAAAAACAGCCTCAGGTGAATGCTCTTATTTAAATATATATAAAAATAACTATAACACCACCACAAAAGCTTTAGCATCAATAGATCAACAGGATCTACTCAGAAGTTCCTCATTTCAAATGGCAAATTTTGTGCCTACATAAACTAATAAGCAGAAAGAGGAAAAAAGACTGAAATGCTTAAATACTTAAATACTGATCTTCTTAGAGAGATGTTATGAACATTTGTTATAAAGCAAGGCTTTGTTCATCCTTCCTTCGCTTGAAGGATATATTATTTTATGGTAACTGCTCTACAGACCTCTAGAGGCCAAGGCTGGCAGTATGGTTACAAATGAGAGGACAGAGGTGGCTACAAATCTGAGCCAAGTTTAACTGAACTTCTTTAGATGTCCAAAGAAGAAATAGCTGCCTCCCTTCACACTCTATTTGCTGAGATTACTATTCACACTGAAGTGCAAGCAGAAAGGAGAATGTGTTTATCAGCTACTTTGGTATAAAATTTAGGGGCTTAGACCATAATTCCATATAAATTTAAAGTAAAAATTTAATTAAGTTCCACAGTTCCAGAGAAATTTAAAATAAACCTGTTGTCATGAGCTCACCCACCCTCTCACACTGTATTTCCTTTCATCTCATAGCATGGTAACTGATGAAAACTAAACCAGACAAAACTACCCATATGTATTTTATACAATTAGTTTTCTTCCAGGATACCTTCCCAAACCCCTTGTAACAGGCTTGGACAAGTACCACTGCTGATGCAAGAGAGGGATTGTGAATGCACTGTCTCGGAAAGGAAGAACGAAAGACCTCATCACCACTGACTTAGACCAGCTTAGATCTCAGGACACCCTCACCCTTTTTTATCTGCAAAAAAACAGAACAGAAGATGAGTAAAGTTTGGCTGACATTTGTTGTGTTGTGTCCAATTTTAGGTTCCCAGTGCAAGAACGATAAGGACACGTTGGAGCAGGTTTAGCAAATAGTCAAAAAGATGACTAAGATCTTGGAGCACCTGACATACAAGGAGAGGCTGACAGAGCTGGGGCTGTTCAGCCTGGAGAAGAGAAACTTCTGGAGGGAGGGAGACAGACTTATCACTGTGTATAACACCTGATGGGAGAATCAAAGTCTTCTCAGTAGTATCCAGTGAAAAAACAAGAAGCAATGGCCATAAACTGAATTAGAGGAAATTCTATTTAAACATAAGAAAAGCTTTTTTATTGTAAGGTTGGTCAAATATGGAAGCAGTTGCTCAGAGAAGTTGCTGAGTCTTCATCCTTGGAAATATTGAAAACCCAACTGGACAAAGTGCTGAACAACCTCATTAGGTGACCCTGATTTGAGCAGGGGGTGAGACTAGACAATGACTGGAAGTCCCTTCCAACCTTAACAGTTCTGCGATTCTATGACAAATGAGCTAAGAATTTTTCTGCTTCCTTAAACTATTCTGCTCCCTCGAAGGCACGTAGCACGCACGCGTTCACTGCTACAACATAGAATAGGACAATCTCTCTTTTGTCCTTCCCAGCAAAGCTGACAAGTATTCAGACTAACAATGGAAAAGGGAGAGACAGCTGACCAACTCTGAAAAACCACATAGAGAGCCTTGTAAGAACACAGCCTTGACACAGGTGATTTTTAGAAATTGGGCTATCCAGAGAATGCATAACATCCACAAATGATTTATATAAGCAAAATGCTACCACTGGAAACAAATTACCAATTAACTCAGTACAAACAATTTGGAAAACAAAACACAAAACAAAGAGTAATAATAACAGTCTGATGAATGTCAATTATTTTCTATCTTACTACTTCCCTGAAGACACACAGTTCAAGTCACTTCAAGTACAAAATCACGTATCAAGTAATTTCTGTGAAGAAACATTGGACTGGAGTTCATTCATAAACAGTTCATAGTCAGCATTTGTATTCATAGTTTGAACTGTAGTGACTACAGAGCACGTCACAATTCCTTAGGGGAAATACTGTATCTTTAATATCCTCTTAGATGTTATTTTTACTTTTCTCTAAATAAATGTTCTAAGTAAATATTTGCTAGCAATACAGAGGCAGAGAGATGTCTCATTTCATTTTTACATAAACATGAAAGTAACTAAGTACTTTAAGAACACAGTCAGCAAAACACGTGTAACATTATAAGGTGTTGCAGTATCTACTGAAACAGGGGTACTGAAATAGAGACAAGTTGTCTTTTCATTATTATTTTAATTTTGCCTTGGAAGAGAATGAAAGAAATTAAGAATTTTTTTTTTCAGAACGGTAAGGCAATTCAAATACAATACTTCTAGTCAGACTAATCTTGGTAATGATATTAAGTGGAAATCAGAATAAAAACTTCTTTTTTAAACACCTTTTTAGGCAACTATTCCTTCTTTCTAATCATACAAACAACTGCACACTAAAGGCATCTCAGCATTACATTGCACAGTACACAATATTCAAGATAAGCAAAACTATGGACATCAATAACCTTAAGTAAAGTTTTTATTACATGCTTAAACAACTCTAAAAATAACATGCTTTTAATTAACCTCTTTCTTCCCCTCTAGATTTATGCAAAAAAGAATCTAGAAAACATCAAAATTATCTTGACTAGGATAATTCAGTCCTCCCCCCCCCCAAAAAAAAAAGAAAAAAATGAAAAAGCTGAATTTAAGTAAAAAAAAACATTAAAAGCCTCTCTTCCCTCTTATAAAACATGTAGAGATGAGAATTTTCTAGCTTTCCTTTTCTGGTATGCTTGTTACAGCTTATACATTAAAATCTTAGTAGATTAGTTAATTTATCTCATTTCAAACTAGCTGAAGAATACTTAAATTATATAACTTTCAGGAATTAAGCTACACTGCCAAATTATAAGTTAATTATAGCAAAAGTTAAAACTATGAGTGTATTTCAGGAGCCAAGAATAGATTTTCACATTTACCATAACAGTCATCACTCCAGAGTTCATGCATTACACAAAAGATGTAGAAAAATAAGGAATATTTTAGATTGCCTTCTTGGACAGAACATGCACATTATTATGCAAATAACATAAAAGAACATAATACGCGACAATCTTTTATGCAGCACATCAGTATTAGTTGAGCATGTACTCTAATTTTTCCTCAGGTTATTTCGATGCACGGCTGTCATTTGTAGTCTCCTGGGTTATTATTTTATGCATTTGCTACAGCAATATCAAGAACACATTTCTGACCAGAAATGCTAAAAAATCCTCATCCATCATGAGGATTTTTTATTCATATAACCTCATGGAAAACATAGAAAATATGCCTTCAGGAGCATTTAAAACTAAAAATGCATGCATATTTTGGTTGGTGAAAAAAAAAAGGCATTAAATGCTATTTGAACATCTTTTATTTACCCTGCTGCTTTGTAGTATCTTCAGTTTACTTTCATGATGGGGTTACCTACAACTTTGTCAGAGTCATAGCATTTAGACAGAAAAAAAAAAAAAGCTCAAAATAAATGCCATGATGCCTGTGTATACACCTGTATCTCTGGTTCTGTACCTTACTCCCATCACTTCTTCACCCTACAATTTTAAAATCTCTTGACCAGGATCAACAAAATCTGACTAGAGTGCAGGTATTTCAAATATAGTATTTATATGTTTCTGTGGAAAAAAAAAAAATCTGAGGAGAAACATTTTGCAAGTTGCCTGATCCTGAAGAGATATAGCAAGTAAACATATTTTACAGGAAATACTGTAGGGACCTTTTGTCACACTTAAAGGAAAAAATAAAAATAAAGCCCACAGTTTCTTAAAAGTCAAATGAGTCACAGAAGCAAAAATCTCTAGAAATCCAGCATTCACAAGCGCTAGTTCAACAAGGACCTCATGAACTTCAACGTGGAGGGGTAAATCTAGGGCATAAATCTCCACTGCATATCAGACTGCATCAGCAGGAGCAGAGCCAGCAGCCAGGGGAAAGGATTATTTAGTTCTACTCAGCACGGGTCAGCCTGAGCCTGGAAAACCAGGTCCTACTTTAGGCCTATCCAGTCCAAGAGGGATATTCACAAACTGGAAGGACCCCAAGGAGGGAGGCTCCCAGCGTGGCCAGCAGGCAAATGACATTCAGGGGAGGCTGAGGGAGCTGTGTTGCTTGGGCCTAGGGAAGAGAAGGCTCAGGGATACAAGGAGCAGATTTCAATCTTCCATGACCTATTGGGTGCATGTAATGAAAACAGGGCCAGCATGTTCTCAAAGATGCACAGCAAAAGGTCAGGAGGCTGCAATCAGAAGTTGCAGAAAGGGATAAACAGGAGGGTAAAGGGAAAAATTATTCACAGAGTGCTTTGCCAGGAAAACAGTGCTTCTGGGACTGTGAGTTGCAGGCGAGGGTGACTAGGGTGTCTGTGTGCATGCCTTGACCTCTTAGCCCCTTAGAGTTGATCTAAAGTCATCTGACCTTTATGACAGTTGTACCTGAATGTTTTCCTTCTCTCCTAGTGCACATGATCTTTCTCTCATATGAATAGCAACTAGGCTCTCAGCTTGCTGGGACAGCAACCACTAGGCAAAGTGCTACGGGACACAAGTGGGGAAGAACAAGCAATGCCGAAGTGCAGCCTAGCACTGCAACTGCTGGTTCAGATGGTACTACCTCAGCTTTAGATGGGGGACACTGCAGCTAGGCTTTATTGCACAGTAGAGTAGCCAGAATACATGGCTGGAAGAAGTTCTGCCAGGAAGCTTTATAATGAAAGTGCAATAAGATTTTAGAAAATTACTACTATGTCCTGTGAAACAAAGTAGAACAAATCTGTGACTCAGTGTTTGAATAGAATGATTCAACTCACAGCTATTTTAAAGTCATTTTAGGCTGTAAGGTATAAGAAGGGCAAGATATAGGCGGATCTATTGTCCTCTGTCAAAGCAGGGAGGGAGAAGGGGAAGGGGAAGAACCAGCCAATCAAACATCCCAACCAGCATTCTCCCACTGCCATCAAATTCCTCATGGAGATTGCCCCTATGGCATAGCTCTGCTCCTCTACTGTTGCACTGATATATAAAGCAGCATTTGCCTTTAAAATGAGGCAGTTATAACAGTAGAAACTTTGGGGAGAACTGAGAGAAATGCAGAAAAATAATGACAGAATATAATGATCTGTGAAGTCTGTGGAGAATAAGATTTGTTTTTACAATATTCAAGTATAATTAACTCTTGAGGACAAGATAGGAAATGACTGCCACTTTCTGTCATGTGAATGAATACAATACTGTTGAGATCTTTTAAAATTCAACAACTTGTAGAAGGAAGTCTTTATTTAAAGTTGCACTTGAACAATTGTTAGTTTCCATACCATTTCTAAAGCAGCATTCCAAGGAGATTTCAGGATTATTTTAAGCTATTTCATGGTCATCTGAAACAGCAAGGCTTGTGCTGGAATGCTCTTTTCACACTTGGTGAAGCCTGAAAGACCTAGGCTTTTCTGTCAACTGCTGGAAGGTGGTTCAATATTGCCTTTAATACTTTGGACAAGGAGAGGAGATAAAGGAATAAACTTTTTCTTTCCTATCACAACTTAAAAAAAAAAAAAAGTAATCTCTAACATTTTCACAGATCAATTTCGCAATTTATTTCTTTTAATAACACATTCTATAAGACTGGAGATTAAGAGGGGCCTAAAAAACCTGATATGCTCACAGGACTATTTGAAGGATAAAGAGACTTTTTTTCAGCTCCAGTTCACTGACAAGTGCCTTAGTCTAGGCAGGGCTGGTGAGTGAAAGTTGTTGTCACCTGACAGGCATAGGCCTCTGAAATGATGGTTGTACATCAGTTTCTAGTGTTTTCTCTGTAACAGAACTCACAGTTCTCAGAACTCACTAGAAAAATAACCCTATTTTTAATTTGCAAACAGAGAAACTGAAGACTAATCAACTGTGCTGACAGTTGGTTGCAACCCTGGGAGCAGAATCCAGATTCTACTTGTAATATACGACCAATTTGCCTTCTCACACCTAATTAGCCTTAATCTGTATAAATAGTTGCAGGTTTTATATAAATTCTTCCAACAATGGAGAGACACTGCTACTTGTGTTTTTTTTTTTTTTTTTTTCCTCCCCTCTGAGCATGAGTGATAATTGAAAGCCTAGCCTGGGTGTTCGAGTTTTTGTGTTTTTTTTTTTAGATTACATTGTAAATTGAAGACATCTATACTGGAGAAGAGCATAACAAAATATAAAACTAGAAAGTACAGAGCTACCAAACACTAGATCATATTGCTCTTGAATAACAACCCAGGTGTTTAAAAAGGCAAAATATAAATGCAGAATAATATACTCCAGGGTAACGGAATTTTTCTTCCAGTAGTTAAATTGATTTAAAAAGTAATGTTTGTATTTATTACATCTGTCTGTCATAGCTATATGTATTCATGTAGTCTTTTTAATATTATTTAGTTCCCATAGAGGAATCCATGTGGTAGATATCACTGTAAATATCAAAAAAAACCCCTAATCCCTAGATTATTTAACAAAAGTCTATAAATGACTACATTTGTTATTTATATTATACACATAAAATATATATTAATATACATTTCCTATTACAAAAACAACAAGAAGACTAAAAGGATGTTATTCCTGTTAACATTAAGTAGGGGCAGTTGAAATAACCTGTACAGTACTTACAGACGAGAATCCTGCCTTTATCTAGAAGCTGATGAATCACTAATGTTAGCTGACTGCTTCTAAGAATCATCACTATCTTATTTTAATAAAAGTATTTGGTTTCTTAAAGTCATGCTAATAACCATGAATGGGAAGATTGCTGAATCAGATAGGACAGGATTGTTAAAATAGCACATTAATGTAGCTGACTATTTTCAACGTTTCTTCTAGTTTAGCCTGACACGATACTGTCCAAGTTTTTGTTTTCTGGAACTACCTTACCTGAACTTTTAACACAGTCCCTATATGATCACTTTTGAGCAGAATCCTTTGTGGGTAGACTTATTAGACAATTTTAGACTTCTCTAGTTGAGCAAAGAAATATAAGCTTCCTGAAATGCTCAGAAATTTTGCTGTGTGACAAAGTCCCTCCTGATTTCACTGGGGCTGAGAATCAAATAAACTAAAATGCCAGTAATGCCATGGATTGCTAATTCTTTTCTCCTCAATCTCCCCTTGCAGGTGAACCAAGAAAGGCCCCTTGTCCTTCATGTGAGCTAACCAAAGCCCTGGCCTTCCCACTAAGCAGTCTTTTAGGCAAGTGAAAAATATGCAAAATTAAAGCTAAACTTTAATATTCCTTACTGGTCACAAAGACACAACATTTATCTACCTGCTCCTAGTGAATGAATTCTCATAGGTTTAAACAAGCAAGATTCCATAATGAATAAAGGTTACCAGAAAAGCTATTGGCCTGGATAACTTTCCTAGTAAAAAAGCTTTTTAAGAAAATACATTTTGTATGGACTTTGTTGCTGCCTCTCTAGATGTGAAACATACTAATCTCTCATTTTACCCCTCCATTCCATATATCTTGGAGAGCTTCCTTCCTCCAAGAATACGTTTCCTTCCAGTCTTATCAGAATAGATCTATACTACAGCACTTGAAGATTTAATCAAACATATTTTTTATTCAACTATTTTCATCCTTAGATAAGTTATCTGAAATAACTCTGCTATCTGCATCACTATCATTGAAAACCTGAGTTTTTCCACACTAAAAGCAAGGAACATCTGTGAAAAATCCTAATACATTTTGAAATCTTTCCCCTTTCCATTTCAACATTGTGTTACATAAGCAAGCATTTTTAAAAAATGATCTTTTGACCACTTGTTTAACTTAATGTAATATATTAATGATTACTTTTTTAAATGATGAGTTTATCAAGCATTTTAAAAACATTTTTACATGCCTTAGGCAACAACCAGAGGCTAAACTAGTGATTTGTAAATCCATTTCTGGTAATTTGTTTGAATATGTTTTTCCAATGGGTGGATCTATAAAAGATTGCATTTTTTTATGGCAGAACATTAAAAAGGAATTTTGATAATTCATCATTTCTTTCCCTCATTAGTTTAAATTCTAGAATTCTTTTCTATACAAGACAATTTTAGCATTTGATTGATATTCTTTACAGTGTACACAGCCTGTTACTATTCTAAAAAATGATTGCTGAATGCATTTTTCTTCAGCTACCCCCATTTTAAGGAACTCCTACAAAATGAAAGTACTCCTGTTTCTAGTACCACAAAACCAAATATTGATTTAATGTAATATGTTTTATTCAGTCTGCATTCAGAATAATTTTAAAGTTTTTTTTTTTTTTTAATTGATCCAAATCCTTATTGCAGTAAGCACAACTCTCAAACCCTTAAAGACTACTTACGGCCTGAAGCAGAAAATTAGTACAGGTTAAGAATGTCCTCAAAATATTACAATTTTTGATTATCAAGTGTTACTATTAAAGATAGATTTGTACGTACAAAAAGATGCTACTATAAAGTAACTGTTATTGTCATGCAAGTCACACAGAGTTTGCAAGGTTCAGACAATGCCTTTGATGTTCCCTGTTGCCCAGAATGCTTAGGACTATATAAGATCAAACCATAAAAATCATGGACATTTGTGAAGAGAGAAAAGAAAAATAGTTGGGATAATCTCATTGGTCATTAAGTTGTTAGAAAATATCTGTATTCAAGTCAATTTTTTATCTGATTGAGAAGAATGGCAATGTAAAGTGAATTGCAAATAATTGAATTAGGAAGTGGTGCTGACAGGGCTAGTAACTGAAATATCAATTCACAAATAACATTAAATTGACTCTAGGCATTAATAGGCAGGAGGAAACTAATAACTTACTTTAATAACCCTGATTAAAAAAGAAAAAATAGAAACAATAAGGTTAAAAAACAGACATAAAAATAATTAAAATATCATGCGACAGAGCTGTTCAAGTAGCATTATTTTAATGGGGCATATTTCAGCATGATCCTCCTTCTACTCCTAATATCTGTTATATAAAAAATATTCTGGGTCATTGTGGAGGCATAGTACCTTGTCAGTAGATAATAGATGCCTTGGTAGTAGATAGTTAATCACAAGAATGCCTTAGTAGTGCACGGTCCGCCCGCAAGGACTAATGTCTTATCAGCAAAGAACAAAGCAGGAAAAGGAGGAGGACTACAACCGCATGTGGAATGTCTTGTCAGCAGATGAGGAACAAAGCAAGGAAAAGAAGATAAACACAACTGCATGGCTGGCAGGATGCTGACTGGTTGTAATCTTTGCAACACTTGTGTTAAGAGAGTATAAAAGAAGTTGGTTTGAGAATAAAGTTGTCTCACCCTGCATCCCAGACTGAGTCCGTTCTTTCCCAAGGTGCAACAGGTCATTATCAAACAGATTTCAGTGCAGCCCCTCTGAATAATTGTTTCTCAAAGTGATACAAAGACAGACACAAACCACCGCTAGCTGCTACAGCTTGCTATTAACATTGTTTTCCACTAATCTGGCCAAGAATCAGATGGAAGTTTCTGACAGCTGTGATAATGCCTTTACCAGAAACCTAGATAAAAGCTCTACTGTTGTTCAACTTACTGACCCAAACTCTTTAAATATTCAGTAAAGTGAAAGAAATGGTAACAACTGATTCATTATTTAGTCATAAGAGTTCTCGTCTAGAGCTAATAATGCATGATTCTCTTCTAATTCTTGTGCTTTATTAAGGAAAAACTTAGTTACCACATTTTTTCCCTTGTTAAGGGCAGCTCCGAAATAGGACCACTCAATAGTACCATATAAATAGTGATGGACTTGACCATAGGGTTCAGATCAAGAAACAAATATAAACTTTTCCAGTAATTGAAAATAACCGATTTCATTTTTTTCTACCTACAGTGAGAGAAGCCAAGCACATAAGATTTAGAAACTGAAAATATTTGGAAATGTAAAAACATTTAAAGATTAAACTTCAGGCTAGGATGATCTTCCAAAGCATAACTTGGTAGAAGAAGGAGCTGTTACAATGTTTGGACTACTATTAATTAAAAACAATCTGAAATAAAGTAAGAGACAAGGAAAGCTGGTTCACACCAATTGAAAATGTCATTCCATTTTACAGCTTCACCTAGGTTTATTAATCCAAATATAAACACCTAAAACAAGCTTAAAATCAAATAATTCGAAAACAGAAATAATGTGCATTTCTTCTCTGCTTCAATTTTCCAGCGAGTTCTGAAGTTCAGAGTTTTGATGGAGATCTAATTATATGAGGATTAATACCTTCTCCCCATTCACTCCCATTATCACCAATTTCTTATACTTTTTTTTTTTTTCCTGAAAAGAAGAACATTTTTCCCCAAAATTTATAGGAATAACAGCAAATGCTTTTATGGAAAATATTCTGACATCACTGATGAAATTCTGCACTTGCTTGTTACAACTTCCTGCAGTATTCTTTTAAATCTTGAAATACATGAGTGTATTTAGAGACTTAAAAGATTAGCATATGTCAGGTCAAAGCTGGAAAGTTTCAAGGATAGTTATTCAGTCTGTGAAAGCAGAACTATAAACGTGGCATTACATCTCTTGCTAAAGTTAGCATGGAATGCCATTTTTTGCTCAAGCTTTTTTTTTTTCCTCTTTTTTTCAGATCATATAGGCACTCTGGCATGGACACGTTTAAACATTTTCTTCTCCATCATGCAGAGATTATCACTGCATTATCAGCCAACATTTATGCTTCAGATACTAGAAAGCTGAGCTACAAAGAACAATTGCCAATGGATTGATTGAAATATTTTTCCTAAATCCAGTATTACAAAAAAATGATTACTTTATAATTAGACTTGAGATTTCTTTTTTCTTTTCAAGTATCTAGTATTTGTATTCACAGTAGCCATTTTAGCATGCAGGACAGTAAGGTGAGTAAAGACAACTGACATGGGAAATTGATATTTGTTGCAGCATTTATGATGTCACAGAAAATTCTACCAAACCATTCAGTAGATTAACATATGTGTTAAAAATTTAGGTCAGAAGGGAACTTTGTTGGTCATCCTAGTCTGTTCTCCAAGTAGGGATATCTTCAAAGTCGGGTCAGGTTAGTCAGGTGGAGTTTTGATGCACTCTGCTACTACAGATCCCACAGCCTCCCTGTGCAGTCCTTTCCCCTGCCAAAGCACCCTCTTTGTGAAGATTTTTTCCCTTTACCCAACCTGTTTATCCCTTTCTGCAACTTCTGATTGCAGCCTCCTGACCTTTTGCTGTGCATCTTTGAGAACATGCTGGCCCTGTCTTCATTACATGCACCCAATAGGTCATGGAAGATTGAAATCTGCTCCTTGTATCCCTGAGCCTTCTCTTCCCTAGGCCCAAGCAACACAGCTCCCTCAGCCTCCCCTGAATGTCATTTGCCTGCTGGCCACGCTGGGAGCCTCCCTCCTTGGGGTCCTTCCAGTTTGTGAATATCCCTCTTGGACTGGATAGGCCTAAAGTAGGACCTGGTTTTCCAGGCTCAGGCTGACCCGTGCTGAGTAGAACTAAATAATCCTTTCCCCTGGCTGCTGGCTCTGCTCCTGCTGATGCAATGTATGGTATATAGTTGGCTTTCATTCCTACAAGCAAGCACTACTGATATACTAAGAGATTTGAAATATAGTCAATGTTAAATACTACAAGTCTCATGCATTTGAGATGAAAATGATAAAGAAAGTGGTTGCTATAAGACTAGTCTATCAAACAGTCTCTGCTTTCCATAGTGCACATTTCAAATTTCAATATTCTGCAAGTCAATCATTTGAATGAAAATGAAACATTTGTGTTAGTGGAAAAGAATCAGTCACAAAACCACAGTTTCCTAGTGTACTTTTATCTAGCATATTTCAAAAGCTCCTACAAATGCTGAATATAACTTCCTATCTTATCATATATTTATTCTAATATCATAAGACATACTACCGCTCACACAATGTTCAAATAGCTTGTCCAGATTCAGTATAGCAACAGATGCTATCACTAGTAAAAGATGTGCTAACAGCTCCAAAGGCCAAAGCTCTCTGATCTCAGTAAGAGATATGGGAAACACGGCCAAAGTTTAGTGACACTTCCCTATTAAACTGCTCCTAAACTCAAGAATTATGCAATTCTCTACTATTACCTTGTAAACCCAACAAGCTGACAACAGCAGTATGAATTTAGTACTATGCATTCCTTTGCATTTCTCTTAAGATGCCATTTGCAAATCAAATAAAAATACAGAAAAGAGACTTAGTTAACAGCTTGACATCAAGTAAGAGTTTTGAAGCAAAAACTCATCTGCAGATAGACAACTCAATATTTTCTTTAAAAGAATTCTCAAGAGCTTCATTATCAGTTCACGTTCTAAAATCATATTCAGGTCTGATTATGAGTTCTGCTTTTAGAAAAAAATATTCATACATTCACCAGAAGTGAGCTTTGAACTACAATGTACGGCATAACTTTCATTGCAGTATATGTATTTATAAAGGTTTCTTACTTTTGTTTGGCTTTTCATTGTCTGATGTACAGCTCAGCAATGCCAAGCTAACAACTGAAACTGTGAACGTAATCATAACTACCACAGCTCTTATACCTGTTTATATCTGTTTTCCTTCCTTATTATGCTAGAATTACACCATTAACTCCATAAGACAAATTTGGTCTGTTTATAATTATTCTGCGACATGGCTGACATTTTACATGGAATATAAAACAAGTAAGCAATAGTTATCTTTATTATAAAGATTTTGCAGTCTTAATTTTGGGGCTTAGGTTATTTCTGTTTGTTTTGACGAAGTCTGGCCTAACTATGAACTATTAGTAATGTAATTTAGGAGAATTACTAGCAATTACACATGCTGGCAGACGCATTGATTTTATCTATGTACATGTAACATCCCTAAATAAAGCATGTCATTATGCAAATTCTTGACTATCGATAAATGAAATAAATAGATAAGACCAGACGTTGATCTCAATTCCATGAGAACAAAGAAAATCCTCTGAAGACAAAGGAATTTATATTGATATAAAAATAGGGAAACCAGAAACCATTTCCCTCCATTTAAAAGATTTGATAAAGGACCACAACAAACTACCTATCATTCACTAGCAAATGACTGCTTATATATCAAGAATGGTTCACAGTGCTGTATTATGCTATGCCATTCTACTCTTAAATTCACTTTTCATTAAATATAAGTGAAAAACTGGTAATGCAGACCCTTCTCATCAGATGCAATGATTACTGTACGACAAATAGCAAAAAGAACTGTGTTACATTTCATTCTGAATTTGAAAACAATGCACAAAGAATCAGGTGATAGTACTATAAATAGTGTAAGAATACTCTGATTCATCCCACGTGTAGCCTGTTTTCAGCCTTTTCCCTAAAATAGAATACAATCCCAAAATAGATACTGCAGCCAGAATTGCAGCATTGCAACACATGAACTCAATTAATATCAAATGCTCCTGATAAAGGCTTAAGCAGAAAATGTGCAGACAAAGCAACAACAGCCATACTGCCCCTGTTACTCCTTCTAGTAAGAGGGGAACGTGCTACAGTATATCCTGGCACAATCCTCTCTAATGACAGGACCTGTCATTTTAGATAAAGAAACTAAAAATGGAAGAAAAAATAAATAAAAGAAATAATTCTACAGAGGTTCTACAGGGAAAATCTACAGGCTTTCTGGGACCTTGCTGGGACAAAAGAAAATAAGAATAAGAACAGATTGAAGTGGCACTGAAATATGAAGTCATGTTTTACTGTACAGCCTGAAAAAAATGCAGGTTAAAGTGTTGTTCTTAATCTAATGTTATTGATGCTTGCATTTTTAATTCTGCTCAGAAAGAAAGAACTCTGATCAGAAAAAAGGCTTTGTACTCTGATATTAACCCTTCTTTAGATAAAAATCCTGGTGATATTTACTATGAGGAATCATAAAACCACGTCTCCAGAACTGAGCAGTATGGCTTGATAAATCATTTACCACTTTTCAATCAATAACTGTACAGCAGGCACAGCAAGTAAACTAATTTCACTTCCCGAATCTCCATGCTGAATTTATAATTTAAGTTCCAGGTCTCTAACAGGTGCTAAGTAACAATAAAGATAAATATACATTAAATAATGTCCTCCCACTGAAGCAAAGTTCCCATCAACTTGCAACCTTATCACAATTCTAATTAAACACTAATTTTAACTGTTTTATGTAAACTAAATGTACTAAACTCATAGGATGTTTTGAAAGCAAAAAGGCAAAGTAATGAGAACCAAATTCCTAGCAGTCACAGATTTTTCAGTTCCTATGCCTATCTGCCAGTCCATGAAAGGTTAGACTAGTAAGTCTTTTCAAATCCTGCTGCAAAATAATTCAGTTAAATGAGGGATATGACGGCCTACATAGTATTAATGAATTCTTCAGGAACAGTATCAACAAAATGTTTGGTTTATAGTCATGCACTATAGTGAAATGTGAACCAGGTGAAACTCTTGCTTTAAATAATTCATTCAGCAAGGAGGTTAATTTGCTTTTTTATTGCATTATGTTTAAAGATAGACAGTTCTACATTATGAGGAAGGAAACCATTATCAGTAAGCACACAAATCTTTTAAATATTCTATAACTTCATTTTGTTATTTAGCTTTCTTACCTCGGAAGAAAGACTCTATTCAAAAGAAAGGACTATATGTCTTTAGTACACTGGGGGCAATTTATATTATGTTAATTCTCAAGTTAGTTTAACAAAACATTTCTCTACAGATGCATTTCATTCTCATATTATACATCATAGCACTAGCTTAGGAGTTATCACTTGCTGGTAAATAAAGGATTTTATTCTTACCAGCTGGAGCCTGCCTTGTGATTGGAATCTGATTTAAAATGATGTTCTGCACAGTCAAAGTCTACAGTTATGCTCAGAATAAGAAAATACAAAGCAGAAATTGAAGAGAAGGGACAATTAATCTCCTATCACAACAGGTTATGTTGTTCTTATTGGTTTCATAAAACTAGTATTTTTACTTTTATAGTTGATTATAAATGGTTAGGAACTTTTCAACAGTAATATAAGCAAAGCATCTATAAAGCAACAGCTAGGAGTTCTTTCAGCAGACCAACAGTCAGAAGAAGTTACAATTGTTAGCAGAGTGAAGTTGTGCACAGGGACTTTCAAGACACATGTATTAAAAATACCTTTTTTCCATAATAGAATACACAGTCTGAACTATCTGCTGATACTATCAGGGCAAAAGTCTGACTTTTTAAAAATCTGAATTTAGGTTTTTGTGGGATTTCTGAAGGCCAGTGGTCATGCTGTGATCAAGCCAGGCAGGCACCAAACCTAGATAAAAGGGCAGATAGGTGCCAGACCTAGATAAAAGGGCACCAGGGCGCCAAACCTAGCTGAAAAAGATGAAAAGACTGTTGAATAAAAGATAAGGAATTCAGCCGACAATCAGATAAGGAATCAAAGAGTTGAGACAAACAGGAAGAGGGGGACGGTCGTTAAATCTTAGGACACGAGGACACTGCTAGTTAGCCTATCACACTGTATAGTTAGACGCGTGGACGCAGGGTCTTAACCAATCATTGTAAAGAAGCGCTCGCGTGTTCGGGGAAGCCTTGCATATAAGCACGATTAGAACCCTGAATAAACCGGCACTGCTTGATCACATTGATCGTGTCCGTGGTGTCCGACACCCCCACGTCGACAAGTTTTCATTTCAAAAATAATGAGGAATGACATGAAAGGGATGCTGTTCCAACACACTATTATCATGCTACCACTCATACAGATATACTTCCTAATATATTACTAATACCAAACAAAAAAATTATTGCGTTTGACTTCTTGTTGCACAACTCCACAGTTTCATACAGCTGTCTGCTCCGAGCACAAAGATTCCTTCTGCATCACTGAATTCTTTGTAGACTGAATACTTCATTTTGAAATATTATACATGATTTTTTTTGCGAGACTGCAAAAAGTACAAGTAGATGTAAAGCAATTAAAAACATACCATATCAGCAGCTGTGAGCTCACCCTTGTGTTCCGGATGGGCTCGGGATTCGGCAATAATCAGCCGCAATGAGGTGACTACATCGAGCATTTATTCAGGTGAAAGCACATAAAAGCAGCAAAGTATGGATAACTACTCACAAGGTGATCCCTGCCGGTGGGATACTGGACCCGAACATCCTCTCGAAATGGCAGATCAGAGAGAGAGTTGCTGACCGGCTCCCGCGGAGACAGTGTAGACCTCCGAATTTGGAGTTTCTTCTCCCCCGCCGCTCTCTCCGCACTATCCTCTCTATGGCCGGTGCATCCTGGCACATAGGGTCAGTAGGAGGCAGGGGGCAGGCCGGGGGGGCGGACAAACTCCGCCTCTAGTTGTGCAACTCTCCCCCCTGGGTGCGCAGGCGCGCACACCAGTCAGGGGTCCCAGCCCTCAATTCGAGGGTACTGCCTTCCTCCTCCTCTTCCTGACTTCCGGGTGTTTGGTCTCCAAAGCTCGTTTGGAGGACTTAAAAGACCATGAAGGTACGGCACATGGAAACATCACTACAGTATTCAGTAACAGTTAAAAGAAAACAAAACAAAACCCCACCAGATATTTTACATTATTAAAAGAATAATAGGAAAGAAAACATAGATTAGATTGATCATAGAAACATTCAAGCCTGGAAGGAACCTCAAGAGTTATCTAGTCTAACCTCTTCCTCCAAGAATAATCAATACTGACTTCAGACCAGGTTGATCACTTTTGTCCAGATGGGCATTACTGGGTTATCCTGCAAGGACAGAGATTACCCAGCCTCTCTGGGCAATCTGTTTCAATACTGGATTATCCCCATCGTAAAAAATGCTATAGTAAAAAATACTTATATCCAGACAAAAACTTCCACTCCTTTAGTAATGACCATTGTTTCTCATTCTCCTGCCATTGATCTCAAAAAGCTTGGCTTGATCTTCACAGGAGGTTCCTCACAGGCATTGGTGGGACCACTATGCTGGTCCCTGAAGCCTTCTCTCCTCCTGAGCAAGCCCTGGTCTCATCAGCCTCTCCTCACAAGGCAAGTACTTCAACCCCACATGTGTTTTTATGGCCCTCCAATTAACTCACTCATGTTTATTGGCATCTTTATTATCCATAACAGGGGGAGGGGTCAAACAAAGATGGCAGGAATCAGGTTCAGAAAAGACAAATGAACAAGAGTCTCCACACAGCAGCTATCTGAGCTGGGGAACTCTTTCCAAGTCTTTTGCAGATGCTAAAGGTTTATAGATGTTAAAGGGAGACTTGGGATGTTTGTTGCAGAAGAACCTACTACTGAAGCTACCAAAAAATCCCACAAACACAGAAACCACATCTACTTCAGGCTAAATTAACCCTTCGGCTAAATGAACCTGGTACAGCTGTTATTTATACACTAATGCTCTTTTAACTGACTTTCAGCTTCTGGTAACACAAACCCCACCATTTGCTGGAACTGTAGATTCATTTTTTTCAGCTCAGATTTTCTCCCTGTTAGTTCTACATATTGATAGCCCATCTCTCTACCCAGAGCTTGTTTATGTAGTGCATGTCAAAGTTCTTCAGTTTTAAATATCCTATCTCCCTCTGATAAAACTTGATAAAACCTACTCTGAGTAGAGACCCAAAGTACCAGCTCTCCTCCTCTATCCAACATTGAAGTAGGCTAGGTAGGATTTGTCAAAAACACCATCAAGGCTCATAAGACATTAAAAACAACAGTTCTGTTGGACAAGAAACCTTTCATGAATGCTAGTCCTCATGTTGTTAGGAAAGCTGAATTTAGCACCCTTAAAAATACAGACTAAAGTTACTTGCTACGTTCAAAGTGCTCTTAAAATCTCCCACAAGGGCCTCCACCAGTGCACTTCATGACTACCTACAACCATATATCATTCGTTACTAAACCTCTCACGATCATATTTTACTGGTCATTGGATACTACCCACATGTCCTGTTTCATGCTACACATCAACTGACTACAAAGTCCAAAATGGACTTCAGACTTTTAAGACACTTAAATTCCAAAACATGGGGCAAGGGAAGGAGCAAAAATGAAAGCCCCAGAACAACCCCCCAAAATTCAAGACCACAATTCTCTTACAACTCAGAAAAAGCTGGCTGTTCATATGGCTTACCAATCACAAACAGACCTTGAGATTAAAATCTCCCTCTTCTGTCCTTCCCACAGTGTATTTCATTTTTGTCAACAGCAATTCTAAAACTTACTGTCCCAAGATTTACTTCAAAGATAGGAACATGGTGAACTATCGTGAAAGGGGAAGTTCAAAGGTGAAGATGAAAGAAAGGAACAAAACAACTCTGACCAGAGCCAAAAGCTAATAAGTGCCTGCATGACCTATTTTTTACACAGAATTGTTAAAAAAGATGAATGATTCAAATTGTAAACACAGTCAGCCTTCAGTAGACAGTTACATGTGAAATCTGCCAAAGATGGAAACATACTGTAGAAAATAAACTGTCTTTTCCCAAAGAGAAAGGTTTAATTACCTTATATTCAGTTGATTGAAAGGTTTTCCAACAGAAACACAAGATGCCACAAGCAAGAGCCATATATTTGAATTTTACCAAAGATGTTGTCCAAAATACCTTTGAACACCTCAGATATCGCATTTTAAGAGCATCAGAAAGAATTTTGTGTTGCATCAGTCATTGCAAAGCCCAGCACTACTGAAATGAGTTGCCATTAAAAGGAAAAAAAAACACAATAACATAATTTAATAAAGGAACCTTTTTCCTCCAAAAATTAGACATTTGAGGTAGGCTGCAAGGTGTTTTTTTTTTTTTCTTTAGCTTTGCTGAAAAGACTTGTTAATATTCACTCCAGCCATTTAACCTCTCCAGAGGCAGCTCCAAGTCTAAACAAACAAAGCTGAGTACTTTGAACAACCTTGCAGAAGAGGAAGTTTAGCTGAAAACGTAGTTAATTACAACAGAGGTCACAACAGAGGATGAAAACCATATATAAAGAGTAAACTCCCTCTTTCCACAGGTGAATCATCACATGTTGCAGTCAGTCTGGGGCCGGTGACGGGCAGCGTCTCCTCGGCAGACGGGGAGCCGAGCAGGAGAGGCAGGGGCGCGGCCAGCGCATGACCAGGCAGCTCATTGGATGGCCTCGCGCGTGGTTGGTGAGTGATCACCTGCCTGATTGGCTGCTTGGGTTGCTGGGCTCCGCGTGCTGCCCAGGCAGGGCAGGGGCTGCTCCGGGATCTGAAACTGTGGCTCACCCTCATAGAGACCCTACTCCTCAAGACCTCCACAACCACATTTTATAGGAAGCAGAACCAGGTATCCTAAAAAGCAAAGCACGTACGTAAATATAAATGCATTTACTCTCCTGATAAAAGTTATGCTTTTAGTTTAAATGTACCAGATTAAGAAGATTTTTTTTTTCAGAATGAAGACAATCTAACATTGTTGTTGTTTTTTTTTTTTTTTCCCCTTTCAGGACACTCCTTACCCAAAGCATTAATGACATTGCAAGAGCCTTGCAGGATGGTATAAAAGCTAAAATATCTGCCCACATTTCTCTACAGCATTAAAAGTCTATATGTGCGGGCACTGGTGGAAAACTAGGAGTATCAACTAGGCAAAAAATAATCAAATACTCTTTTAATGCCATTTATCCATGAGTAATTTCACAACTACCTGAAAATAGAGCCTTAAGGGGAAGGAATCTACATCAGGAAGTAGAAAGAAGAGAAACAAACTTTCTAACGCATAAGCGAACACCAGTTAGAGTGTATTCATTGCCTGAGTACAGTAATCTAATTTAAATTAGCAATCTAGATTCCTTTGCTATCCAGCGGCCAAAACTCCTATCTCTGAATTGCCTTGGAAATTCTCCAGTCAGTGGGAAACGCAAGCTATCTGGAGTGGCTGAATAGCACAGCACAGGTACGACTGCAAAGCACCCCCTCAGCATCCTAAATGTGGCTGTATCGCCTGCAGCTCTGTCTTTGGTACCTAGAAGTTCTGTCTTCACTACTGCTTTATCTGTTACCAAGATCCATAAACAAAATTCAAGCAGTTCAAGAAGTAACTTCAGTAACTAGCTCTCAGAAATAACAGCTGCTTGTCAGCTTGCCAAGTTAAACCACATTTATCAGTCTACAAAGTATATATCTAGAAAGCCTGCCCGTGAATCCAGTAATGGAAACCCTCAACCAGAAAAGCCTCCTCAAATGCATGCTACTTGCAAGAATTCTGCTAATTGTGTTCCATGACCAATTTGAGTCTCCTCTTCTGTTCATTGCAGTCAATATGCCTTCAGTTTATACAGAAATACTTGTTATTGTCTCCTAAGTACATATGTTGCAGTTCAAACGGCGCAGCGACCTGGTTCAGGGACGGCACGGCGACCACCCCCAAGCCACTCGGGCCATCAGCTAGTTGACACCAATGTGGTGGACGGCAAATGGCGTTTATTGATGGGTAACAAGGTGTTATATAGCTAGGTTTACAACGTCACATCCGTCTGCTTACATCATAAACTAAACGCTATTGGCTATTAGGGGCCCTATCTTTCCGTACAGCACGATATCTTCCGGCCGCCGTTCCCTAACTATCTGCAACACATAACTTTGTAATTCAAGCTATTAAATTTCATCCTATTTCAGTAATCCAAAAGACCACTAATACCATATTGGAAGACATTCTTAACCTTCTTTTTATCAGTGATGTTTCACAACTGAAATGAACCAGGTCAACTGAACTGCAAAGGAAATACTTGGCTTACCTCCCATGAGAATCTGCTGCCTCTCTGTTGGCGGATCTTTATCCAACTACAATTCTTAAACTGAACACTGTCTTCTCCAACCAACCATCTTTTATGGGTCATCCTATCAAATGTTCCAGTAAAGCCTAAACAAATCAAATCTATAATATTTCCTTTTTGAAAAAAGAAATATTTGGGAAGACAGACAGTAGCTTAGTCACAGCAATCTATTGTAAAGCTGTGATATGTTTTAATCTTATTTTCTTTTTGACTTCATATTTATTTTCTCCCCTTCAAAACAATCAGTCACCATCATCCCCACCCCATATGATAGGAAGCCAGAAATAGCTTTTTTAAATTACAACGATTATTCATGAGTGACAAACTTTCAGGAACAACAAGTGAAAACCATCACTCACTATTTTTTTAAAATACAAATTAGACAGATCTACTCAACAGACATGAGAAGGAAGCAGACTACCGTAGGAAAGAAGGGTTGTGATTCTGCCTTACTACACACTCTTTAAAACTCATTAAGAATTGATGGTCACTGAAATTTTATGCTAAAAGGATGTTCTAATTAATTTTCTATTATTTATTTTTATGTTTTCCTCTAACCCTACATATTCATAACTTAAAGTTTTCTCATTCAACTGAAACTCCAAATTGCATTTGCAATGAAAGCATTGATACAAGTGCACATTTCTGATTTAAAGATTTTATAGACAATAAAAAATGTTTAGATTCAACTTATTTAAAACAACATATTGTGTACGTCTTTCCTCTGCTTTGCATATGAGTGCTGGTACATCATAGCATTCTATGCATACTGGTACCATATATTTCCCTATTTCAGCATGCTTGAATTCAAGCTTTAACTTGAAGTTTCCTAGGTTTATTTCAAACTTGAGATTTTTATAACTACAACTTCTTAGGAATGCAGTCCACATCAAATTAGTAATATATGTTTTCCGTCTGATATTGCTTATGCTGGAAGTTTTATATTATTTGTGTATTTTGAAAATTGTATATCTTTATGACAGCAGATTTCTACTCTGATATGAAAGTAAATTTGTACTGTTTGAAATACAACAGTATTACATTGCAACTTGAAAGCAAATTTAATTTGCCATCAACAACGTGTAGCACGCCAGCTATGAGTGATATATTTGAGTAAATAGTTTTAGCTTGTCTAGACCTTAAACTAAGTTGAATAATAACATACACAGCCTTATTTTAGAGAACATTTCCAGTTCAGTTCAAGGTATAAGCCACTCTAATAGATTTCATAGAGAAACCTTCTCTACACCTATAGAGACTCATAAGACAAAACAGTAGAACTCAAGAATTAACTAAAGCATATTCATATTAACAAATCACATAATATAGTATTTGCATAATAGAAGTACTATATCAACAATATATAATCAACTGCAGTGCCTGCAATACACGCAACGTGCATTGAACTCTGCTGTTTGATGAGTGCTCAAGCCTCAGTGAATAAATCGTCAAACTAAAATTAAGCTAGTCTCTTCAATAGTTTTTGAGAACCACATGTGGTTCATGAATTACAAGTTGGTCATTTTTGACACTAGTGCTAACATCCTGATCCTTTTCACCCAAACAATGAAAGGTGAGAAATTTCATAGATCTGTCTCTTCAGCCTAGAAATCAAATTTATCAAATGCCTACCACTGCTACAACTTCTCATAGACAGCTGCAATTTTACCAAGTGGATGATTTTATTTTAATCATTTTTACTAAATATTGCAAGACCACTATAAACATAATGTGACTTAAATTTAGTGTCTTTACTAAAAGATTAACACTTCCAGATTATTTTCCAGTTATTTTATATATACAATTCTTACTAAAAGGAGGAAGAAGAAAATGTAAAATCTTTCACTGTATGTCATAAAAAAGAGCTTATTCCTCCACTTTGAAAGTTCATGCTAATAATGGAAAAAAAAGAAAAAAAAATCACAGCTAAACACCTGATTTCACCTGCATGACATTTGAAGTGTCCTCCTGAATCACTACAAGACCTCTATTATTTGCAGACTGAGTTACATGTCACCTTTAATAAAAATTGGTCAAGCATAGAGAGTTACAGAATATGCTTTATTTGGGTAGTGACATATGAACAATTTATTCTAAGACCAGCAAATGCAGAGCATACAAGACCTACTCCAAAAATGTATTTCCAAATAACTTTCCTTTTTTTTCATTAATTTGAATATTCAAAACCTGAAAAATAAACAACTCATTGGGAGGAGGTTAGAATTGTGGTGACAGTATTGTAGTATCATCATAGAGTTTTTTTTCTGCTTTAAATAACAAAATGAGATGAGGCCTAACATACAGGATCACAAATGCCCATTTTGTGCACATTTAAACTCCATATACTTTTGTTCCCAAGGAGCAAAAGTTACTTTAATCATCTTCAACAAAACTCCCATAAAGAATGCTTGTCATTTAATTTATTTTAAGAAGGAATTATCTGAATCCAAATGATGCTGTGATGCCAGAAGTTACACTGTCCCCTCTAAAAGGATGGAATCACTTCAAACACTACACATTCCCATCACCATTTTTCATTCTTTTTTATGCCAGAAGTCTCATTGCTCATACACGAATCATTCAACACAAAGCTATTATATTTAATAAGTATAAACTTCTATGGCTGTTATTGTGAAATTTCAACATCATCATGAATAAGGCTTTGTGACACATACACAAGAGTCAAGCCTGCTGCTGAACTAAACACTCACAAAAGTCTCTGCAGCTCTTAAAATGCAAATTTGTGCTTGAGCTCCAAGTCTCCCGGAGCACTGGATGAGCACTCAGGAGCAGACTTCTGGCAGTACACACAGTGCTGCACAGACACTGAACATGGCTGTGACTCAACGGCTGGGCACGAACTTCTAATTCTGCTGCATTTACCTGAGAGCCAGGCAATTAACTTGCTAACATGCCATTTCTCATAGTCAGTAAATAAAAGTGCTTGCAAATATTATTTCACACCCATTGAACCCATGTCTTACGATGATGTTGCATTTTTCCCCTAAGGATTTATTTTAAAGGTTTTGTTTTGTTTTATATCAGCTTGCTTTAGAGAGAGATGAAGGAGAAGAGATGGTCTGTTAACTGTTTAAGTGAGTTTAAGACACAAGAACATTAAAGATCTAGACACAAATTGCAGAGCTTAAGATGAGATTGTTATTGCTGTTAATGCAACGGTTGTGTACCTTAACAAATTTATCTACTGTGAAACTTGAACTTTATCAGTTTGGTCCCATAAGCAAAAAAATGCGATTTGCACAAAATTTCACCCAACTTTAGCAATAACATGCAAGCTTCCAGAAATGAAACTCTTACAAAATCTCATAAAACCATTGATGACACAGTTAATGCTGAGTCTAGATTCTACAAAAACATTACACAGCAAGAGGCTGGGTTCCACTATTTTATACCAGCGAGAGAAATGTCAGCATAAGTCTCAACTCCAAGTATTCCCTGGTTTACAAAGTTTGTATTATTATTATTATTTAGATCTTGCTGTTTTAGTATAACCAATCTTTTTTGTAGCTTATTTCATACCTCTGTTCCAACAAGTAATCCCAACCTTAAAGGTATTTTCTTTCAGAAGAAACTAAAGGTGACCCCCCCCCGCCCATTCCTATCAAATACTCTGCTAAGCCATGTCTCTTACCTCAGTTGTTTTTACTGCAGACAGACCTTCCCAGATTCTGTTCTGGCACTCTGAACAACTTGAACTTCTTAGTTCCTCCTGCATAAGGGAAACGATTATAAATTCAGTTTGTAGTTTAATAGTCTTTATTTATTCCCTGCACCCATTTACTGACCCAGCTAAATTGAAGTCTTTCCTACACGGTCATTGCATGTGACATTTCTGGACATCAACCTAAGAACACTCCTAAGATCTTCAAAAACATCTGCTAACGCTAATGTCCTGTCTATAACTTAGAGGTCAGTCCTCACACCCCTAATGAAAGGATGTTTGCACTGTTGTTTCTGTGTTGCCGTGGCGATGCCATGATTTTTAGTTTGGTTTCTATAGCACCCAGAAAGAATTCTTACATCAGAAGTAGATTTTTTTTTCCATTTTCTTTTAGTAATACTTGGCTTCTGTGATAACAACTAGCTATATAAGGAAGAATAGGAAGAATACAAAAACATTGTTTTGCTGAGATTTGTGTAAGTGCATTTTTATTAGCTATTCCTCTCAGTTTTAACACTCCCAGTCTTCCCTGCCATCTTCCAACCACACCCCAGCTTTGTGCCAGGGCTCATTTCCTTCCTGCAAACACTATTTTAATGTGAATGTTCATTTTACAGCCCCAGAAGGAAGAGGGAGGAAAGAAATAGAAAAAGGGAAATGTGCAAGAAAAGGGAGGGGGGAAAGGGGAAAAGAGCAGGGAGGAGAGAGAGAAGGGATAGAGATAAAAGGGAAGTGGGGGGAGGAAATAGGGCTGTTTATATCCTCATCACACACCCGGGGCATGCATCAATGTGCTGGAGTTAAGGGTGCATTAAGCAAATAGTTGTTTACTGTAGCAAACTTGGAGGTGCTACACCTGCATTTTTTCTTTATTTATTTTCTTTTGCTGTTCATGGAAGTAAAAGCACATTTAGCAAGAGCACAGTGAAAGAGCTTCAGCCATATCTGTGGCTTTTCAGGCCAGAGAAGAGAGTTGTGCTTGGGCAGCTCTCTTCAAAGAGCCCAAAAGACATCACACAATAATTTCTCAAATTTTACAAAGGTTCTCTTATTAATGAATACATAAGACTGGTAGGAGAAAAGATGGCTCATCACTTTGGAGATGACTGACTGTTCTACATCTTCACTTTAGTAGATTTAGACTGTGCAGATATTAAGGCTTCCTTGACTGAGACTTCACTAGACCAAAAACCATCATGTAGAAGCTCATTTTTGACCACAGTAATTAAAACCGCTAAGCAACCAACAGTAAGTGTGGGATACCATCCTCTTTGCACCAAGCTTATACCTACTCTGTACAAGTACATTAGGAAACCTATTGTGTGTCTACTGTTTACTATATGCAGGTAGCAACAAGTAGGAAAAAAATATTTTTACCCATTTGGGATGAAAATGTTGTGTTTGCAAAGCAAATATTCAGTCATGTTACAGGGGTCTGTGCTGTGAAAATTGCATATCGGTTTCTAAGGCCACTTACAACACATATCAGAAATCAGTCCCTTTCTTCTGCAAAATGCTAACCGACAAACTGAAAAACCTTATCAGCAAAAGCCACATTACTTCTACCCATTTTAACCTCTGCTCTGCCAAAGCTCAAGGGCTTTCTTTTGCCAGATCATACTGCAAAGTCTGCAGATATTTTCCTAGGGGAGAGCGGTTTTTGTTAGAGGGAAGAGAACAACATTCAGCTCTTAATGGAGTATTTTAATATTCTTGACCATATGATCTTTACTTTATTGCACTATTAATTTTTCAGTGTTTTTTCCTAGAGATGGTATGATGGGTGAACTGCATAAACTGAAAGAATAAGTGAGATACATCACAGCTCCTCAATGTACCTGGAGCCGAAATCATATTCTCTCAACCAAATCCACTAGTTTTACTGCAGTTTGAGTATTTAATTTATATTCATTGATTTGGACCTAGAATAGCACACTGCACATACATTTTTTGAATGACATCATATTTATAATTTAGAGGAATTCCTCATGGAGAAAGACAACCAGAAGAGAGGGTAAAGTTGAAATAGAGCAACAAAATTCATCCTATTTTGTCTTGACTCTCCCTCTGACTGAAAGGCAGCAACTCAGCAAGCAACATTATGGACAGCACAAACTAGTTAATTAGTATATATTTAATTGTAATTAGATTTTCTAGAAAAAAAAATCTATTTT
>NW_010578124.1:0-10603 GCF_000705375.1 Tinamus guttatus
AGCCCCTGCTCCAACAGGGGAACAGAGCTGTGGTCCAGAGCCCCATCACACTCTCGGGATCACTCCAGCCACTGGAAAACTCTTCCAGTCCTCCCGCTCAGGCCAAGCTACAGTACAGTTAAGTGGGAGCAGCAGGACGAGCAAGTTGGACACTGCTCCTGGGAAGGAACTGGGGTAGGAAAGGATTCCAGTCCCTACCTTCGGGGAGCTGCATTTACAGTGGCAGCTGCTGAGCACAGGCTGGATCAATCCCAGGCCAGAGAGATGCTCCGGAGGCGTCTTGCACCCTGCACCGGGATGAGCAGCGCGAGCATTGTGCCAGCATTGGGATAAATGGAAAAGACAGAGAGATAGCGAGGGATAATGAAAGGAAACATCTGGGAGATTAAAAATGTAATAGGCATACACAAATAAATCTGACTATTCAATAAAACCTCACACAAACCCTCATCTTGCTTCCTGTGGCCTACACAGGACTTACGGGGCAAAAGGGTGTCTTCCCACTGGCACAACCATCTCGACTGCACATACAGGGTCACCATGAAGAGTAACCTCATGTACAGGTGAGTGTTGTTGAACCTACTGCCACTCTTTTTGGTACAAAACCATAGCTAGCAACCAGGCACTGCTTGCCTGGGGAGAACAGATGTAAACTAATGCTGCAATGTGTTCAAACCGCGAGGGTGTAATCGAGGGATCATAAACTCCAGGGTGTTCTCAAAAGTCTGCCAAAACAAGGCCTGAGACCAAGTGCGACTCTTTTAAAAGAAAAATGTAAACAAAAATTTAGCAGAGAGATTTATGTACTCCCCCAAAAAGTAGGAAGCATCCCAGTTCCAAAGGTGCTGCAAGTAAATAAAGGGCAAGTCCCTAAACAGTAGCTGGAAATACACTCAATACTATCTAGTTAATTATGGTATAAATTTGATGAAGACACAGATTTAATAGGTTCAATAAAAAAGGGCAAATTTATGGTTTTTAATCTAATATTTTAAACGCCAAGTTAGGTTTGACAGGAAACCCATTCAAGTCAACAGAAAGGCTCACTCTAGCTGAGGTAGATTTTAAGGTAATCCTCTGGTGCATACAGGTGTTCACAGTTGCCATCAACTTCGCAATGAGTCCTTAAAAGCAGAACTTCTATTCCGAATTGCTTTTCCAACATGCAACTTAAAGCATTCACAAACAACATGGAAATAGAACCATGGGCACAAGATGTGTATAAATATAAAGTTTATTCAGTATAGTGTTTAGAAAAATAAGTTCACATCATCTCAGAATACAAATAAAACACTTAATTGTCCAGGCACAAACCCCTATTACAGTACAACAAACATACAGACTTTAGATCTCTTTGGTTGGGTAATTAAGCACAGATATGTTTGATGACACTCTGGGTAGGCATCACCTAACAGTGCAGTAAAGACCTCTGATTATTCCCTCCTGTAATGCATACATTCCATTTAGATTTCATATTTGTTGTAAGGCACAATAAACCCTTATCACAGAAATAACTGGTTAGTTCTGGACAAACAGTACATGCAGCAAAAGAACAAACATCCTCTGAATGTGAATCCTGGAAGCCCGAAGATTCACCCCCTCCTTGAGTTCAGAAATGTAAGAAGCTACTTTTGAATTATATGAAACGTACAAGTAAGGTATAAAACATCCTTCAAGATAGTAACTGCTAGGAGGTACAGGAAGACTTTAGGTCTTCTTGCTTGTAAAATGTCATTACTTTATATCCAGAGTTTAAAAATATATTATTATTTTTATGATTTGAGATGCTTCCTGACCACAGTCGCTACATGATTCAAGCCCTGGGAGTTCTGCACATTTATTTGGTAAGGAAACTAGGGGGGTGAACGCTGTCGGTTGCTTGTCTGTCCTTGGTAAGCAAGGTGCACAGGCACTGGAAATCTACGTACAGGAAAGTCCCCACGCACGCGGGGCCAAATTCTGCCCTGCGTGATTTTGCTGAAGTCTGTCACTGAGCTGGTTTGACAGTCTGAAGTCAGAACCTTACCCAATTCCCATTAATCCTGACCTGAAAACAACACTAAAGCTGGTTCCCAGCTTCCTTCTGAGCGTGTCTTCCTGGATGCCCAGGCAGGGCAAAGCCACAAATGGAAAGAGGTATTTGCATTATAGATTATTATTCAGTTATAACAGAGTATCCGCCGTGAGAACGGGTTCACACTGCCGTAGTACCCTGGACCAAGTCTGGCCCTGGTTCAACTCCGGTGAAATGAATGGACCATATTCTCAGTTGGTGTGAAACGACATTAAAGCCAATAAAACTGTGGTAGTTTATCCCAGCTGAGGACCTGGCCAATCGACCTCCATGATTTATGCGGCTGAAATGTCCTTTTAGGTAAGACCACAGGAATAATGTTACAAATAGTCCACACAGAGCATTTAGTCAAATATTTTTCCGGTTCTCATCAGGACTCTGGATGAAATAAAGGCAGCTTTAATTAAAACTATTAAAAAACAAAGAATTTTTTAAAAAGCTCATTCTTAGAAGGAATCTGCTTAAACTTCAAGCATATTTTTCAACACTTGAATCTGTGACCAAAAAAAAGTAGTAGAATTTGGCAATATTTCCTGTAAGATTTCCAGTGGACTTACAAACATATGTGAAGTTGAAATGATCATTTATTCACATCCTTAAGAGAAGGGGAGGGAAAAGGAGTTTTGCTTCTATTTTAATGTTGGATAGACATATCTTCCATTTAAACATGATAATAAGGACTGTCTGTGGGACTCGGATGCTCACTTCCACTCGTATGCGTGGGAGATGAGCATCCCTATCCCGTAAAGATCATCTAAAATCCTCAGTTGGGAATGAGGGGAGCGATGCCTTATTTACAGCAGCTGAAGATCCGGCCCCGGATGCTCTGCGGGGCTCTGTGTACTGTGTAATTAGAGCAGTTTGCCTGCTTGCTTCAGGGCCACATAATAAAAACTGACCCTTATTTTACAGTAGGAGTAAAACTACTATTTAAATATCTACTTTAAAAAACACTGTACCGTGCAATGACTCTTTATATTGTGCATATGTACCTGCAGAAAACTTGAGGTTATAACTACATTATCTGGAGGGAATGACACTTACTTTCAATGGCAGAAAGAGTAAAACATATTAATAAAATAAGTTACTTGATATCTGGAAGACTAGAATAGATTAATCTTGCTTTGTCCCAAACCACTGCTTTTATGTACATCCTTGGCTCCTGCTCGAGAGCAGGAATCTCCTATTGGAAGTACCAGGTGCTCCCAGACACACAACACCCTAACAGGGCACATGGTTTTCACACCAACTGTGCCACAAAGCCACGGAGTTCAGAGCCTCAGTAACAGAATGAGCGCAAGGGAGAAAAGGAAAAGTAACACGCACTGACATAACACCACAGTCATTCAGTTATGAGATCTGATTGCTTCGACAACCGAGTGCTCTGAAATAGTTCTAGCTCCCCTCTAAAAATAGTCTGAGCTTTACAGACCAAACGTTAAGCTGCAATGACTCCTCCAGAGCCATGCGCAGCTCCCACTCCATGCACATACTCTGTTAATATGACAAAGATACAGGGTGCTTCTAACCTCCCAAATAGTTGAACAAATTCATGCAACGCAGACGCAGTCACTGTTACCATCGTCTTGGTTTTGTAGGTGCTCAGCCAACTGCCCACCCTGGAGACAAGCAAAGCCCAAACAACCAGGCACAACCAACCAGAGAAACAACCACAGCAGAGAGGGGACCTCCAGGCTCCCCTGCTCCTGCGTCACGCTGGCCGCTGGGCACATTGTGCAAGGGGCACACAAGCTCCAGGTCCTGCCTGCAATAATCTCCATTTTAAAACACTTGCCTTAAACGCCCTTTTTGCCGGCGCGCGCACAGGGGCTGCTTCTACGTGGACAGCACCAGCAAGGGCTTCCAGCTCCAAGTGCCACCCTCACCCCCTGCCCTGCTCTCTCCCTGCAGCCGGGCTTGCAGCACGACCTACGGCGCTCGCCAGCAGAGTCCAGCCTTGAGCTGGCACCCAACACCTTGCCAACAAGCTGCGTCCAATATAGTGCAAAATAACAGCGAGGATGTCCAGGCCGCACAGAAAAACCTTCACTCCTTAAAGGCTTTTCACAGAACCAGTTAATAACCAAGACAGGAGCAGACTGGGACATGCTACCTCTACTCTCTTCCCTCTCCAATTATTTTGTCCTTTATGAGTGTTTTTTGTCCCAGGCCTGATTCAGAGCCGTTGGAAGTTTATGAAAACCTTCCCCATCGTCTTCCAAAGGCTTCGAACGCGGCCCTGTATGAGGATGAATACATGTTTTAGGTACTGTACATGTTCACATTAGAGTAAAAATAATAATAAAAAAACCAAAACCACAACGATTAACAGCATCTCATTTTTATACATCTGCATTATTATCATTTTAAAGCTTAAGGATGTGCTTTTCCATGCTACAAAAATTTATCCGGAGGAAAGGTAAAACCTGCTCCGCCTGCCTCGGGCTGGCGTGTTTGTGCTGTCCCTGCTGGAGAGCAGGGGCTGAAGGGAGAGGAAACCCCCCACGGCAGCACAGGAGCGGCTGCTCCCTAAACCTCCAGGGCAGCTGCGTTCCCACCGGCAGCCCCTGCACTCTGTGCTGGGAGGATATCCAGAGGTCCCTTCCAGCCTTAATGATTCCATGATATATAAATCCAGGCTTAAGTGCACTGCTGGACTGGGGCCGGCATGCGGGAGCGGTGGCTGAAGGCCCTGCACATGGATCTGTGGAAACTCGGGACTCCCATCCCTGTCCAGCCCGTGTGCCTGAGGCCGGAGCCAAGTCTGTCCCCTCGGCACTGCCTCTCTGCCTGCTCCTTCTGCAGGGCTTACAGGGCGCTCAAGGGTCTCTCTTTGGCCCAAATGCCACCCATAAGGAACAAAACACCAACTCTTCTTACTTGTGCCTTGCACCGAGGTCTACTTGGAAGAGCAGGGCATCAGGACCGAGCCCTGAGGACGGATATTTGCAAATCAGTGTTTTTATTCCTCCTGCCACTGTGCTTTAGTAACAAAGATAAGGCCACTAGGAAGAAAGGCACATGGAATTCCGTAAAAAATACACAAAAGGTTCAACTAATTTGCAAATTACTAACAAAACAAACAGAAAACCCCTGAACACAAAGACAGAGGGTAAAGACAGGGACCTTTTGGGTTTGTGACTTTGGGAGTTCATTTTCTAGTTTCAGTGTGATTAACGTTTTACTTTTACAGTCTACTGCTTGAAAAACTAAAAAAAAAAGTAAAACCTTGTCAGAAATAACTACGTTTACTTCCTGCTCAAACAATAAAAATAAATTAAACAGCCAGAAAACGTTTTCCTTTTCAATGCATTGTGTCTAAAGTGAAAGGGAACATAAACCATAAATAAAATCCATTGTACTAATTTAAAAAAGTCTCCTTTATAAGAACTGAAACAATATTTACATTCATACTCGAAAGCTTCTGAGTTGCATAATTAGAGTTTTAAATGATGCTTTTTCTGCTGCACTAACAAAATGCTAGCTGTAGCATTTAGAAACCTGCAAGTGTTTGATGCAATATTTTTGGTATGAACCCAAGTCTGCTGCAAAAAAAAACCCAACAAACCAGTAACAGTATTATTCGTGATTTTGTTTCATTTCTTAACCTCAAACAATATAAAAGTAGCCTGTGAGGTATCGTCTAGAGTTTCTTAAAAACTTTTCAATGCCCATGGACTAGAAGTAAACAGCAAAAAAGACTGCATCGTTTCTACCTTTCTGGAGCGAGACTTCTGCTTGCTATCTATCACTAGGAGTGTATACTTACTGTTGAGAGCATGTTGTGCTATGGAGAGGCTAGTTAAATTATCCAAGGAATACCTGTTAGCCAAACCAGTACCCATTTGCTTGGTACTTCCCCTGGCATTTCCTTCTCTTTTAATCTGCTTAAAAGAGAATACTGCATGCAAGCCAAGTGTTGCAACCTAATTCCGTTGCTGGAGATTCCTCTGTACGTTAACTCAGACCATTTAAATGTCGTTCTGTTTTCTTCAAATGAAAAAAAAGAAACAACCAAAACAAAAACAAAAAAATCATCACTTGGTGCTTGTTACAGCCTCAACAAGAGACTTAACTCTTAAAACAGAAAGCAAAAAAAAAAAAATTACAAGTCTTGCATATCTTCATCCATTTGAACTGTTTGCAATTTGGCAAGTTCTTTTTTATCTGTTTCCAGTTCTTCGCAGACTGTGTCAACCACGTTACTCATAACATATTTGGATTTCGTATCCAGCATCATTAGGTTGCCCGTTGACTTGCTCTCAGAAGTAGGTAAGAAATTCTCCTTGACGTCAGGTACGGCTTGCAGAACTAACCTGTGCTCTCTGACAAAATCTGGGTGCACTTGGGCAGGTGGATGGCTGACACGGTCTCCAGCGGTAGAAACTATTTCGCCGAGCGCAGGCTGTGCTGTAGAAATGGACAGCAGATCCTGACTGGTAATGAGGGAACAGTTTTGAAGAGTTGCATAGTTAGTGTTGCTGATAGATATCACGGTGGAGGTACTGGTTACGGGCGAGGACATGGGCTGGCTCTCCGAGATACCAGAGCTCAGTTCTGCAGCATTTAAAAGAGTTGGTGGCGTGAGGGAAAAATTATGCGAGGGAGTTACATTCACTAGTGAGGAGGCCAGGGACTGGAGTCCTCCACCAGATACATTTTCAGAAGACATGTTTACATTTAGTTGCGTGTTCTGACCAACTGGCATTAACTGGGAAAAGACAAGGCTTCTTTCCAGTCCTTCTTGCTTAACAGATCCTACTGCCTGACCTGAATTGGGAACTGTATAAACCACTGCACTTGGCGTGAGAGGGCTGAAGAAAACCTTGCCTTGTTGCACTGTTGAGGAGTCACTTGTAAAAGTTCCTCCATCTGTTGTACTAGGATTTACTGAAACATTACCTGGAGAAAGAGAAGAAAAAAAAGAAAAATGATACAGATTAGAGTTGGAAGGAGTTACACAGGCATTTTTGTTAAGACACTTTGGTCTCATTTTATTTAGAGTAATATGCTAATATATCAAACAACACAGAGCAGTGTTGTTTATAACAGGTGAGAGAAAACTAGGTATGAGGAAATAAAAGCTTCTGTGGATAAAAACTGCTTCTAGAAAGCAAACAGAAAGGTTAGGGTATACTAAGTATCTTTCAGAGTCTCACAGAGGGGCAAATAGTCCCTAGCCATGTGATTAAAATGAGTGTGCTTTGGCCTTCAGTAGTTGCTACCGCTTGATTTCTATCTAAGAATAGAAGCACGAAAAGCTATTAAAGATAGTTCAGTGACAGACTATGACTTGTGTGTGGGAAACTGCAGGCACATTACATGAAATGTGCTACAGCCGAGCAGAAAGCTACCTGAGCAAACCTGCAGAGAAGAGCTCAAAACCAGGGGCTTCTACCAGCCTCACTATGTAGCCAGTCAAGCATTCAAATGCCTTTCCCCTTTCCTTATCATCTTTTTCCAAGAATCTAACCCTAGCACATCCACCGCTCAATGCAGAGCCACATGAAAGCTGGCTAAGCTCCCAGGAACCCTGAGAACTGCTCCTGTGATACTGCAGCTAACCAGGGCGAGAAGAGGTGGGCAGGCAAGATCTCAAGTTGGTTTAACCGAACATGACACATTAGGTGTGATTATAGTCATTCCTACACCTAGGAAACTGGCTCTCACAAGCAAGTCCCATTTTAAGCATCTCTCCTTCTCAAGAGTGTTTCAGAGTGTTCTAAAAGCTTAAACAGGGGATTTCTTTAATAATAATAAGAAAAAGCTAAGAGCATTTAAAATGCAAAGAGTGTTTTAAGAACTTAAACAGGGGATTTTTTTAATAATAATAAAAGAAAAAGCTAAGAGCATTTAAAATGCATGTCACAGATGGGGAATGCTCATCAAAACAGTCACTCCCTGTTCATTTCCACTAGGCAATGGTGACTTTGGGAAGATGTTAGCTGTATGTCTGAACTAGAGGAATAAAGGGAGGCAACTGAAAGTGGCAATAAGCTATTATTTACTGTAGGTTCTTTAAAATAGCTTGCAATGCACTTCACTTGGAAGACACTGCCAGCAACCCACAACATCTTAAAAGGTCCCCCCAAAATAATAATATTTTTTAAAAAATCAAAACAACAGGTATCTTCTCTCCATACACGCAGCAAATCAATCTCCATCAGGAATTGATATTTTTAATAATGGGCAAAAAGTCCAGCCAATAGTTGATGTTTCTCGGGACTCTGAAATACAATTAATTCTCCCATGCTACTTAAGGGGCAGAAATTTCATTGCCTCCCTTGCTGGCTGCCAGTTTTTGCCTTGCAGCATGTGGATTAAATGGCTCTTAATTACAGGCAGTATTCAAATTAAACATCTGATCTTTCTCATCTAGCTAAACTATTATTCCACTAATTTCCAGTGACAGCAAGTACCACCTTTTAAGCTTATGTACTTTTGTCCCCCCATTTAAAATGTTTTTGTACACTTCAGTGTTCCCCATTATATAATTTTAACAACAAAAATAATTAACTCCCTATACACATTTAATTCCAGTAAGTTAACAGGAACATGATTTGATTTCCATTGTGTTATTCACAGCTCTTGAAACTACAGGGATTCATTCAGGTTTAATCATTTTCATAACTAAAGATACAGTAGTTAATAAGTAACAGAGTCGTGCTTTACAACAGACCTACATCAAAATAATGATCCAGTCCTAGACTTGCTTTACAGGGGATTCTTCCTGACTGACCAGAAGTTTCAGTCTGATATTTTACAACTACCTCTAGCACAAATTTTGGGAGGAGCCTGCAGACTTGGCATGTGAACCCTTGATGACATATTCCCCTTGGACTGAGGGCAGTCTAATCCAAATACCCTTGGATTGTATACCCTTGGATTTATATCTACAAGCAATTACATATTTCTATTGTTTCCTGCTGGTTTAATCGTTCTTAATTATAGGATAGAAAAATGTATGAGCATAACTGTTTGGTGTCTTGTTGTGTCTATAGTCATTTTAAATTTTTTTCAATGGAATGCCTTGGTTAGAAAAAACACAAAACAACCACCACAAGAACAACAACGGTAACAATTTCCAGCTGCTGCAGTTTTCATTTTTATAAACCTTCTCATTAAAAGAATTCAGCGGCAAAGAGGGAATATTTTGAATTACTGGAATGTGCAAAAATTATAAATACTTGTGAAAATTAATATCAAAGAGAACAGAGAACTGTAGGGGATTTAAAAAGTGTGAAATACTGGACATTCTCCTCTGCTTTAAGTAAATCAGCTCTGTCTCACTTGGCATCCACCCACGAGTGTAACCTACATGGAATGACACAGGGAGGAAGCTAAATGAAGGTGGGAAGTATTATTTGATGTATGGTATGTGGCTGTGGCCAAGCGGGTACATTGGAGGAAAAGTATTGCAAGTTCTGAGGTGCAAAGCATGCCCAACCACACTTCTTCCTTGGAGCTTTCAGTGTAACAAACAGAACTTTTACCTTGTGAAGCTGCCACAGAAACAGGAGGCAGCTGCAGAGAAGAAAAACCGATGCTTCCGTTCAGCAGCTGGCCATTTGTTCCTGAATTGGGGATCTGGACAATGCCATACTGGTTTATTTGGACAGGAGCAGTAAAAGTAACTACAGAGCCTCCATCTTGGGAAGCAACAGTTTGAGTGCTCTCCCTTTTCACCTCAGCACTTGGTATCAGTCCTGGGAACGAGACCGGGATGTTAGTGGGGCTGAATGTAGCTGCTGCAGCGTTAGGGACAGAGGCCTGGAGGAGTTTGAAGTCCTTGACATCTTCTGAAGACGATGACAATATGTCAGTGATTGACACCCCGTTGCTCACACCGCTGGAAGTGGTTTTAGGCGAATTCAAAGTTACTGTCTGCGAGGCCCCCACGCTGAGTCCATTGAGAATGACACCGTTGGGTCCCTGGAGGAAAGAGCTACCGTTGAGAAAGACAGGAGAGGTACTGGCAGGCACGAGGTTTCCGTTCAACAAGACGCCCGATGAGCTCAAGGCTATTTTAGTGTTTCCAAGCTGCTGCATGTACACGGGCTCCATGTGGCCGGGAAGGCTGAGGCTGGTAACTCCATCAGACGAGCTGGAGAGCGGATGCGGAGATAAGTCCTCCTGCCCCTTGCTGGATTCATCTTCCGTGCTGGGGTTGCCATCTGACTCGCTACGGGGAAAGAGGGAGACACGGCATTACTGTGGCCTGCTGGGGACCGTCAAGACCAAACAGGACTGCTTGCTCTGACAAGGCCCATTAGAAAAATATCTTTTTTTGGGGAAAAAAAAAAACAACAAAAAAAACGCCACTTATTTTCTGCTTTGTCTTTAAAACACACTTTCAAGCGATTCTAGCCGAAGGCGGGGTTTCTGAGGAAAGTGCACATGGAAACAGCCCTTTGGCCAGCGTGAAACTTCACAGGCCGCATTAGGGACTCGTAAATAACCCCCCTCGCAGTGGTCACCCAGCCCGGGAGCCGCGCGGCCCCCGCACGTGTGAAACCCGCCGGCTCCCTT
>NW_010578124.1:15547-35042 GCF_000705375.1 Tinamus guttatus
GTGCCTTGCCTATGATACCTGCAGCCTGTATGGCTCAGTAGGATGGTCAAGTCTTTATGGATTTGCTTTTCTGTTGTAGAGATATGTGTTGGCTCGTGTTCAGCTGCAACCCCAGATTCTTTAGCCCTTTACCACTCAGCATATCTCTGTGCAGATGTGATGTTTAACCTTGCCCTTCCTGTTGTGTTACATAGCTGACTGTTCCTGCCTATTTACTCTATCAGTCTCTATTCAGATGATTATTCCACTCTCTTAAAATGACTTTGGATTCCAAGACTACCAAAGTACTTGCAGTTCTCCCAGCTTTATACTCTCTGTGTAATTAAAAATCCTATCTCTCCTGATGGTTTGAATGTGTCACTTGTGGGCAAGATGTTGTCTGGGAGAGCTTCAAACATGTTGTTCATGGCCCTAAGAAATCTGAGTGGTGTATCTGAAGCAAAGCAAAATATGGTGTTCCTTGCTGTAAGTTCCTCGCTAAATAACTTATTTTCCAAGTTACATTTTATAATAGTGAAGGATAGTAAAAATTAGGTCTGTGGATATGCTTGATTCCTGTTTTATCAGGAACCCTGTAAAACCTAAGCTATTTAATTGCTGCTTCCCTACCTATGTTGTTACTCCATCACTGGAGGAAATTATATTACTTTAATGCAATTTGTTCTTAACAAATCACATATTGGTTGATACCTGCTTCATTATCTGGGGTACATAGGAGATAGGTTGTTAGACTATTTATTCCACTATCTTCCCAGGTACTGGAGGTAGCGCTAACTTGTTCGTGAGTCCTTGGTTATTCATTTTCTTGCTTTTTAGGGGCAGATGCTTTTGCCTTTTTTCATGCTCTAGATGCTACTGTAATGAGAAGAGATCATCTTTACCTCTTTAGACGGCAATACCTGCCTTTTTTCACTTTTCACAGGGTAAATATTGTTTTGTCTATTAGTTTTTAAAATATTTAGGTAGGCTTTTAATCCAGCAACACCTGAATGTAGTTTGTGGGTGTAGCTGATAAATTGTCTGAAGAAGCACATTGCCCTTATCACTCTCTCTGTTTGAAGTTTGATGATAAATCAAACACATGGGAAATTTTGAGACTTGACTTTAGTCTGTTGGCTCGGAGGGTTTGGAACAGTTGCTTTAATGTGTCTCCCGATTCCAGTTTGTGCTTTTACTCCTTTCATTGTGATATAACTGACTTAAATTAGCTCCTTTTTTGTGTGAAGAATGATACAGAAAGCACCTCAAGTGCTTTGGTATTATCTGTTAGGGATTTTCCTGTCTATTGAATAGTGGGACAAGATGCTCCTCCTTTAACTGCTTTTCCTTTCACTCTATACATTCTGAAGAAGGGTATGGGTGTTACCTTCTGTGTTGCCTGCTAGTGTTTTTTCCCTTAGCCCATTGACCTTTCTGGTTTTGTTAATGTTTCTACTGTCCACTTTTAAGTGACCTCCAGTAATTTGATTTGGAATTGGACAAAAAAAAAAAAAGGCAAAGTGCAACACTTTTTTTTTCCCCTCACATCACTAAAGAACTTATACTTAGTTGAGGTGATTGTCAGGAAACCTCAAGTTTCTGTTTGGGGTTTCAGATAGCTTATGGTTTTATCATGAGTTCATTATCTTTATTTTGTGACTTTGTTTTGTGCTTCCAAAGAATTGGGAGTGTTGGCTTTTTATATGTTTTTTTTTTCAGACAAGTTGTTTCCACTTTCACATTGTTAACCGGCTCCTCCCTCTAGGTTAGAATAAAACCAGAAAAGCCGCCCTTTATTGTTGATTTTTTTTTCCTGCCTCTTATGTAAACAAAGCTAATCCAAAAATACTTGAGAACGTGTTGGGCAATCTGTCCTGTTTGTTTCTTCTTTTTCAACAGATGCCTTCAGTGAAGGTCCCCGGTTGCTACAAAATCCTGTGCTTTGAAGATTCTCCTGCTTTCTTCCCACCTCCCCCATTTTGTTCATTTAAGTCTCTCTGATTTGTGCACGGGAGTAGGTCCTACATGACACAGTACCCGGGTTCACCTCCTCTCTCTCTCTTACTGTAGACACTATAGATCTTTCCAGCGAGTCTGATCAGTTGTTCTGGATATTAGGGTCAATCTATTCAGGCAATGTTGCTTTTCTTTTGGATACCTTTCGCTATTGCTGCATCTGCCCGAGTGAGAACATCTCCTAGCACGAGAGCTCTGGGGAATGCGGCCGTGTCCGTCGGCGGTAGAGCCGAGCTGCCATGGAGATAAGGGATACACCGGCGAGTGCGAGCGGATGAAACTGCACGTTGGAATCTCTGCTGAAAACACCCTTCAAGTTGAGTTTTCCTCACAAGTTTATTCCAGTGGAATTGTGCCAATCCTTCCAATTATGGGAACAGCTTTTTGAGACTTTTATTTTTTCGTATTTTGCTTTCTTTAGTTATTGCTGCTTGGCCAGCATTGCCAAAAGTGTAATACCATGTGTTTTTGGCATTGGAGTAATGTTAAATAAGCCTTTTCCACTATAAATCTTCCTTGTCTTTGGGAGTGAGGATGATAAATTAGCAGTTAGAAGTTGCCCTAGGATGGGACTTAGTATGGAAATGCTCAGTTGAAGAATAATGAATGTCTTTTTAAGTTTATTTTCCTTAGTGTGACAGAGTTTTACAGCATTAAATACTTGGCTTTAAGATGCAGAGGAGAGTGTGTCTAATTATGGAGCAATGCCTGATTAAAGTTCTGCAACGCATTAGTTTCTAAGGTGTATCTATGGCTTGGCTTTCTTTTAGAAGTTTAGTCTCAAGAATTATATTAAAAGGACTTTGCATGCATGACAATATTTGAGCATTTGGATGACTCCCAATGTCTTTTCCAAGCGCATGAAGGCTGGGTCCGTGCTTGCCATTGGTACTGTAATCCCCCTGGCTTCTTTTGAGGCTGAATTATCTTTTAGTCTGCCTGCTTGGGTTTCACAACCTGTGCTGAGTTTTAGGAGGCAGGTTAAGCCCATCCCCCTGACTTACATAGAGAGGAAAGGAAAGGCATCCACCCAAAACTGCTTTGGAAGAATGTTAAGGTTGTTACTCCAAATAGGGCTGGGTAAAGAAATTTACTGGTGGCTGTAAAACTTGGACCATATGGTCTGTAGCAATCAGAGACACAAGTCTTGCGTGAAGTGGTAGTTAATTGGGGCTGCTGGTTCAGCTTCATAGTCTCAGTGCCTGCTGCCATGTGGATAACCCGCCTTGATCTTCTGGGTGAAAAGGAGGAAAGCTGCTCCATAAAGCCATACCTTTGGAGTTGGTCTTGCTCCTCCAGCTATCCATGGGCTGTCCTGACTTGTAGAGAGAGACTTGTGGACTGTGGGTATCTACAGAGCAGCAAAAGTGGAGGAGCTTCCATCCTCCAGAGCATCACAGCTCCCTGTGGTCTCCGGAAGAGAGGGATATGGATCTCAGAGCAGCCTCCGGGGGACACTGGTTTCATCTGGTGCTTTGGGCAGTGTAAAGTGCCTGGGGTTTGTTCATGTGTTGCTGAAATTTTAGGTGATAGTTAATGAACTTGTTCCCTTACAACCTTCTCTGTCTGTTTCCTGTCCTCAGGAGACTTATGGTGAGGTGGCTTGGCTCTTTACTAAGACTTAATTTCTCCTTTTCCCAGAGAGAGGTGGGTTTATTTTTCTTTTAATTTGTTAATAAGGCTTCAAAATGGAGTCAGTGTAACAGCCCTTACCATTTCTAGACTGAGCTTTGTGTTGCTCAGGGGAGACATCAGTTTGCCAAGCTGTGTCGTGGGGATTCTGTAATCTGCCCTGCACCCTGTTACAGCCCTTCCAGGGATTCATTAGGGGGTAAGTGCATCCTTGGAGATCTCTAATTGCAGTGCTAACAGCTGCTAAAATGAAGGAACAGAGGTCTTATTACTTGTTTACTTATTTAAATGTTAGGATCATTTGGAGTTTTGTGGCTGTTAGATTCACTAGGAGCTGGAAGCGAGGGCATCTCGACCGAATACAGTGTAGCGGGGTCTCATGTCAGCAAAAAGGGCTGGAAAAACAGCTCCCCCTCCAAATCGGAAATCTTATTTATAAAATGTGAAGGCATGACCTGGCTTCTCATTGCGTTCTTCACTGCAGTGTGTGGTTCAAGAAAAATGCATTTCTTCCAATATTTGGGAGAAGGGGAGAAGCCCTAGAGATTGTGGAAATAACATAAAGCTGTGGTTAAAACAACAGAGTTGGAGTGAAAATGTTTAAGTGGAGGTGGGCAGGACAGTCTGTCAGTCCTGTGACTTGAACCGAGCCTGTGGGGACTAAGTGCTTAAATATATATCTGAATTTTATACAAGTTTTTCTTTTGGTTAAAAACTTCTTAAATGCAATTACAGTAGTAGTGTACTCAGGATTGTCATTTGTAATATAAATGTTTGCTGTGAGGTATCTGATTTTTAATGGAGTGAATTGGTCCAGGAAAGGCATCAGGAGCCCTGGGGAGGGGATGGGGTTTTATCACATCTGGGTGATTTCTGCATATTGAGACCTCACCCTACGGAAGCTGGGGTGCAGGCTCGCAGTGAATCTGCATAGAGATCTGCATGGAGGTGCAGGATTCATGGGCTGCTCCAAGGTGATCGTTGGCTTTTGGGAGTTATTGCTGGTTTTATTAATTGGAGTTAGATGGTTTTTGGACTCTCTTCCCTCTCATTACTCTTCTGAAGTTTCTCTGAGTTAGTTACAGAGGTGATTAGATCATTGCTGAAATACTGAAGAGATTATTTCCTTTTGAAATCTAGTTTTAAATATTTGGTTGGCAATTTGACTCCAAATCAGTCTTAACACTTCTGATGAAGTGATGTTAATGTTTCAATTTCACTACATTTCTATTTTAAAGCTGACTCGTTTAGAAAATATTTTCTTTCCTCTGAGCTCGCAATTGGCATGTCTTTCTATTTTTTTTTTTTTGTCCGATTAGAGCTCTACTCCTCATTCTTCCTAAATATTTTTAGGAAATGTAAGTTGTGGTTCTGCTCTGAATGCAGCTTTGGCAAAGAGAAAAGTATTTTTTTTGTGTGTGTCCTGAATATCAGATCAGTCTATGGAAAAGTTTTTACATGTATATATGTGTATATTTTTATTTTTATCCCCTCAGTTTTGAAAATTACATGGCTAAATATGCTGAGTTCCTGAAACTGGCTAATGGATTTGGGTGCCTCAGTCTCAGGGGGTGCCCCTACTGAGGAGCTCTAAAACAGGCTTAATCCTCACTGTCAGGTAGGTGCTACCCATGTCACATTGGGCATCCAGAATCACTAAGCACTTCTTAGGAAAAAATTAAAAAATAAATAAAAAAAGGAAAAAAATCAACTGCCCTGCCCTGCTGAAAAAACCTTCTAATTGCATCTACTCTGTTATAATTAAAATTAATAATTTTGCAGGAATTTTGATGTATATAAGGAAGAAAGATGTCTGACTCGCTTCTAGATAGCTGCATTAGCTCCAAAAAGCTAATGAGTAGTGTGCATAGATTTAATTTATTACATTGAGTGAATATATTCTGAATCCTTATAAAATCCTTATAGAAAACAATTATAAGAATCCTTAAATTTTTAAGGATACAAATCCTTAAAATAAAAATCCTTATAAAAATCCTTGTAAATCCTGATAATTCTAAATTAATAGCAGATCAGATCTAAAGGTTCTCTCTTGGAATACCCAAAGGTTCATATGTGTGTTCTTTGCTTAGGGCAGCAGTGGTTTTGTTGGTTTTTTTGCTTGTTCTTTTCTTTTCCCCCAGGACAACTGAAGGTGAAGTTAGAAGAGAAGCTAGGTCAGCAGTTTTGGAAATTGAATGTCGTACTCCAGTGTTCAGGTCTGGCTAGGAAATGAAGAAAGGAGAAAATCTGCCCTGATAATAACAGAATGTGGGACAAGCTGGGTGCTGAGCTGCTCTGTGGACACTTGTTTCCTGCTCCCAGTTCCCTCTGTTTTAGTGCAATGCAGAAAGTGGATGTTTGTGCACAGAAAGGCTGTTCTGGCTATAATAAAAGTCACAGTATTTTAGTCTTCAGAGTGACCTGAGTTATTTAATGATTTTTTTAAATTATATTTTTCTGAAGAGTTTTACAGGAGTTTTGTCACGTGATATATCCCAAAAGGCCAGATCTGGAAAAAGAACTTAGCAGCAATTGCTGCTATAAATGACAAAATTAGACTTTAATTGGCGTGGCTAAGAATATCTTCAGATAGTCTGAAATAGCTATCTGAAGTTGTTCCTCCTTTGCAGATGAAGATGACATAGAAGGCAGGTGATGTGTAAGGAAATTCTTGCAATTTTTTTTTGTATGGAGTATAAGTTACTTTAGAAAAGCGAGAATAGGCCTTTCTACAATAAGTGAACTATGAACAAATGTTTTTGGCTCCAAATCAGGAACCATGCAGATGATGATCTGTACCGTTCCCACAGTTCTGCTCCAAAAAATGGGGCTGAAGTTAAATGCAGGTCTTGGCGTCTGCAGAGCCCTGGCTTTGATTTGGGCACATCAGCTTCTTCCAACATTGTGGAGAGGTACAAGGGGTTCTGCTGAGAACTGGGAGACGGTGGAGTGAGGAGCAGATTTATTTTTTTTTCTTGCTCTGAATGCAGCTTTGGCAAAGAGAAAACTATTTTTTTTGTGTGTGTCCTGAATATCAGATCAGTCTATGGAAAAGTTTTTACATGTATATATGTGTATATTTTTATTTTTATCCCCTCAGTTTTGAAAATTACATGGCTAAATATGCTGAGTTCCTGAAACTGGCTAATGGATTTGGGTGCCTCAGTCTCAGGGGGTGCCCCTACTGAGGAGCTCTAAAACAGGCTTAATCCTCACTGTCAGGTAGGTGCTACCCATGTCACATTGGGCATCCAGAATCACTAAGCACTTCTTAGGAAAAAAAAAATAAATAAAAAAAAGGAAAAAAATCAACTGCCCTGCCCTGCTGAAAAAACCTTCTAATTGCATCTACTCTGTTATAATTCAAATTAATAATTTTGCAGGAATTTTGATGTATGTAAGGAAGAAGGATGTCTGACTCGCTTCTAGATAGCTGCATTAGCTCCAAAAAGCTAATGAGTAGTGTGCATAGATTTAATTTATTACATTGAGTGAATATATTCTGAATCCTTATAAAATCCTTATAGAAAACAATTATAAGAATCCTTAAATTTTTAAGGATACAAATCCTTAAAATAAAAATCCTTATAAAAATCCTTGTAAATCCTGATAATTCTAAATTAATAGCAGATCAGATCTAAAGGTTCTCTCTTGGAATACCCAAAGGTTCATATGTGTGTTCTTTGCTTAGGGCAGCAGTGGTTTTGTTGGTTTTTTTGCTTGTTCTTTTCTTTTCCCCCAGGACAACTGAAGGTGAAGTTAGAAGAGAAGCTAGGTCAGCAGTTTTGGAAATTGAATGTCGTACTCCAGTGTTCAGGTCTGGCTAGGAAATGAAGAAAGGAGAAAATCTGCCCTGATAATAACAGAATGTGGGACAAGCTGGGTGCTGAGCTGCTCTGTGGACACTTGTTTCCTGCTCCCAGTTCCCTCTGTTTTAGTGCAATGCAGAAAGTGGATGTTTGTGCACAGAAAGGCTGTTCTGGCTATAATAAAAGTCACAGTATTTTAGTCTTCAGAGTGACCTGAGTTATTTAATGATTTTTTTAAATTATATTTTTCTGAAGAGTTTTACAGGAGTTTTGTCACGTGATATATCCCAAAAGGCCAGATCTGGAAAAAGAACTTAGCAGCAATTGCTGCTATAAATGACAAAATTAGACTTTAATTGGCGTGGCTAAGAATATCTTCAGATAGTCTGAAATAGCTATCTGAAGTTGTTCCTCCTTTGCAGATGAAGATGACATAGAAGGCAGGTGATGTGTAAGGAAATTCTTGCAATTTTTTTTTGTATGGAGTATAAGTTACTTTAGAAAAGCGAGAATAGGCCTTTCTACAATAAGTGAACTATGAACAAATGTTTTTGGCTCCAAATCAGGAACCATGCAGATGATGATCTGTACCGTTCCCACAGTTCTGCTCCAAAAAATGGGGCTGAAGTTAAATGCAGGTCTTGGCGTCTGCAGAGCCCTGGCTTTGATTTGGGCACATCAGCTTCTTCCAACATTGTGGAGAGGTACAAGGGGTTCTGCTGAGAACTGGGAGACGGTGGAGTGAGGAGCAGATTTATTTTTTTTTCTAGGAAGCAGTGTTAAGTTAGACGCTTTCCAGAAGAATATTCTCTCCGATTTTTATAAATCCTGAGTGGTGCAGCTGGGCAGGTCTGCTCGGCCAGGATTTTCCTACTGTTTTTCCTAGACAGCAGCACGAGGGAGTGGTTTGGCTAATGTTGACACCTTCTGACTCCTCTGCCAGGCTGGGAAGCGCCTGGCCTGATTGGGTTGGGAGGGTTGGCATGGAGGTGAGAGTATCACAAGCGCTGCTGGCAGAGCCAGGATGAAGGAGCGGGACCTCTTGTCCCAGGCAAGTGCAGGCAGACGGATGTTTAATGGCTTTGTCATCTGCATTGCAGCCTGTCCCGTGCGGTTTCTCTAAAAAACAGTGTCTTCACGGGGATTATGAGCTGAACAGGCTCTCTGTGTAACTAATGACTAGATGATGCTCACCAATAGCCTTATGTAAAGAGAGCAGTTCAGTTTCCTCTGGGAGTAGTTCTCTGAAGGCTTAAATGGGGGGGGAGTGAAAATGGACCCCTATGCTCCCAGGATGGCATCAGAAAGGGCTGTCAGAGGCAGCCCTGTAGTTTGATAACCCTGTGACTGATCTGTTGTGAACTGGAGATTGGAGGTTGTCTTTAAATCCCCAAGGTCCCCTCATTACAGGAAAAAAAAAAGTTATCTTCAGTTTTGGCATGTGAATGTCTTTTGTGAAAGCAGAGGGGGCTGAGGGCACTGTGGGGAGCGCAATGTTGCTGTGATCGCTGTCAGCTCCGTAGTGCTGGAGGAATTTGGGAGCTGAAGAGGTATCTGGCTGTTGAGCTTGGCCTCCCATTACTGTATTTGTTTAAACTTTTATGTTTCTTGTCTTGCAATAGAGCCTGACCTGGAATTTTGCTAAAGAAATCTTTGATTTGGAATCTATTCGCTTTGAAGAAAAGCAATACAGGATGAAACTGCGGAGGGACTGGAGGAGGACTCAGGGCGACCTGAGAAAAGTGAGGGAAAACTGGGGCTTGATAGGCAAGAAGGCTGGAGGCGAAGAACCACAGAGGAAGAATGGAGGGGAAACAGGGAGCTGGGAGCCAGGGGAAGATCGGAGGCAAGGACAGGGAGAAATGTACCTGGAGGAAGGGATACAGGGCAGGGGTGGAAATTGGCCCAGCTCGGCGCCCTAGGCTGGGGAAGAAGGACGAGGCAGAGCAGCTGGTTGCTCTGGTATTTTGCTCCCCTTCACCAGCTTGGAGGGAAAGCCGGGATTTGAGTCCCTTTGCAGAGAGGGTTGAAGTCGGCTGAGTGCCAGAGCCCAGTGTTTCGCAGGGGCTCCTGTTCCAGCCCCCCGCAAGACACACGGAGCGGCAGAAGCGCTCGCGCTCCCCACGGGCTGCCCTCTGAGCACGGGAAATCCTGCTAGCGCTAGTGCTAATCACCCTCAAATCAGGAATGTGAAATTTGGGCACGCTTCAGGCATTAATTCCAGTGGCTTAATTTCCTTATCTGGTACTGTGGGCATGAGACTACCCCATGGTGCTTTTGAGGAGGTCAGTTATTTAATGCTCACTGTGCATGCCAAAGAAAACTGGGGGGGAAGCAGTGAACTTGTCAAAGCAGGATTTGAACAGGGCAGGATAAACCCCGAGGATAAAAGCGCGCTGTCTGCACGCACGTCGGGTGCCGCCCGTCCAGGGGTGAAAGCGGTGCCAGTCGTGACGAGACAGGTTAGTTCCTGTGTTGCCCAAAGCTTCGTCTCCTGGGCTGAACTGCAGCATCTCCGCTCCCCGGAGCCCCTTGCTCCGATGTTCCCTACATGCTGCTTCCCTCCTTGTCCCCTCACCAATCCCGCTCACATCCCTGCTTGCTCCCTGGGTTGCCAGTAGCTGCTGCCAGCCTTGAGACATGTCCGGGGAGCGATGTGACCTGGAGCCAGCCGTCTCACGTGGTTGATGCTAATGGATATAGAGGAGAGTGGGTAGGGAAGGACTGAGCACCTACCTGATTGCAGAAGCCCAATTTCCAAAAAGAACGGTCTGCCGTAATGTGGAGTTATAATAAATTTATATCATAATGCATGACCACAAGAGGGATCAAACCACTTGAATTTTCACATTACCTACCTCTTGAGTTTTTTCTTCTGCAGTCTGTCATGTGTCTTGGTTACGGGTGCTTTACATGTGGAGAAGAACTTAATTGACTGAATTACTGGTAAGAAAATATTAGAAATCCAGTTAAATAGGAGGGCTTATGTCAAGTTTGTTCTCCGTCACAGGTCTGTCCTTGTTTTCAGTCTCTGCAGTAAAAATTCAGCTGTCATGACTTTGACAGACTTAATTTTTGCTTCTTGCACAAGAAGTTGATTTTTTTAATGGTTTAATAGGTGCAAGACTTCACTTCCAGCACTGTTACTATGTCTTTTTAAGTAAATAGTTTAAAAAGGTATTTACATAATCAAGTGAGTCCGAACCGATACATACAGGAGTCTATTTTCTATGAACTCAATCATTTTAATTTCATTTCTAGCTTTCTGTCAATTCCCAAGTCCTTCCTCATCAATTATATAATTGGCAAATGTATGCAAGGCAAGTGCTTATCTGAAAGCAGTCATTCACTAAATAGAATGGACCACAATCACTCCTTTTGAACTCATAATTAAGCAAGTGTTTTATTTTAAAATCCATAGCAGTTTTACAGGTAAGTCAGAAAATGCAAAGTTGCCTGAAGGAGAGTTGATCCAGCCTGTTTGTTTCTTCTTGCCCCACGTCCTTCCTTCACAAATATAGAAGCAGCTATATCATTGAAAATTTAATGAAGCTTTCATCGATATAATGCTGGGCCTCTACATTCTCTGAAACGTATTCATATTTAATGAGCTTCTAATTCTAATTTCAGGTAACAGGAACAACTGAGTATAACCATAAATCCGATTTGTTTCTGAACAGCATGTCCCACGTCACCTACCATTCTTAAAGCAGTCATGGGTGACCACTGTGGTAAATCACTGCAAGAGTTGATGTCAGAGCATCAAACAGCTGCTATTTAAAACATTTTGTGACTGAATTTTATACACTCTTGGACTTTTTTTTTTTTTTTTTTTTTTAAAGCAGCCTCAGGAAGCAGAAGCAATGACCTTAAAGCAATGGGAGCGATGTATATGAGTCTTTCTGTTTTACGGTTTGTTTTTTTCTCAGCAAGCCTAAGGTTTGTTCCTTTGCTAAAAAGTACAATAGTGGGAAAATACGTTGTTTGTGTGTGAGAGAGCTGGTAACGCCGAGAAGAATATAAAATTGTATATAATTAATTACAGAAGATGGAAATAGTCTAGGAATAACTGTGAAAATACCCTACTGTGCTCTGGACAGTCTCAAGCTGAAGATTTCTGTGAAGCATCAAGTCGTGTTGCACTGCTAGTCTTGGCTGGAGGAAGCAACACCGCTTGCTTTGCTCTCTGTTGTGAGTGAATCACCATGTTGGACTTACCAAATTTTATGCAACAATAGCACCTGTGAGTACATAATTACATTTTCAGTAAAAATGGGAAAGCCTTAACACCAAAACAGTGTTTTAGTCATGTGAAAGCACTTTATTGTTCTATCTACATTACTTAATTTATGGTCCTCTTATCGTCTCTCATAATCATAATTGGCATTTGTCCATTAATATTTAATTTGTGTTTTGAAGGCTAATTGCAAGAAGAAGCCGTATATAACGTGGTGTCATTGAGTATAGAAACAAGAATTTAATAACCAGAAGCCTTCTCTGCTACACTTAGCATCATCTTTGTACCGGTGCAAAAGGCACTGAGTGGGATGATGTTCCCTCCACCCGCTTCCTTAGCAGTGTGCAATTTTGTGTTTAATCTGTGAGGATGTTGTGGGTTTACTTTTAATCTGAATGCATTTACGACCAAGGGGCATCTATACTTGCATGGCAGGTGTGCCCGAGCTGCTTTTGATTGCTCTTATTTTCCTTGTATTAATTCGTGGCGTGTGTTAGACCAGCAGGCCTCGCCGGGATGTTTTCCCACATCTACTTATACCACCTTGCAGGTGAGTTTAGGCTGCCCCACAAGTGGGACAGGTCACCCCTTTGCCAAGTGCATTGTGTGGATATTCTCACTGTTCCGGGTATGTGGAGCAACCTCAGAATTTTCTCCAGCCTGTGGCAGGATTTAAACCCCCTTGTGCTCCCTAGTTTCCCAAGAGAGCAGAGCCAGGACGTTCTGGGGCTGGCTTCCCTGGGGAGGAGCGGTGCTGGAGCCGGTTGCCCGCAGCTCCGGCCTGCTGGGCCCTCTGCTAGCCGGGCTCGCGGGGGCTGCTTGGAGCTAGCCTGGATGGGCCACAACTTGTCTGGTTTTCATGTCCTCGGGCTGCTCTGTCCTGCCGGGGTTTGCCCAGGGGAGCTGGAGCAGCAGCAGTGCTGTGATCCCCCTCCCCAGCTCTGCCTGTCCCTGCAGCTCCGGAGAGCACGTGCTTTGGGGCGCTGCTTTTTGTCACCTTCTGAGCCACGGGAGTTCTTCCCTAGCAGTTTTTTTTAAGGCTTTTGGGGACTCTTTGTCCTTACTGGGAAGGGATCTGGTGTCTCCTGAGGCAGAAAAGCGATTTTACTTGCTGAAACTAATCTGCTCTAGGCGTTCCTTGGAGCTGCCAGTCAGTGGCAGATTTATGGCAGTGATGGACATTTCTCCTGGATACTGATTTTTATATTTAATGAATTTATGAAGTCTAATTAAAAATTAAAAAGAAAAAAAAAGAAGAATTCCTAAATAAAATCCCCAGGCATTTGAGATGATACCAAGCAATGGAATGGTGGAACAGATGAAAAAAGACTTGGTGGGCAAGACTGTTCTTTGAAAGATCTAGATCTTAATTCTTCAGATGCCGGAGTAACCTCAGTGGGGAAGTGGACCAGAGAAACAAAGGGACTTCTCATATGACAGTATTTTTAGGATCAAAACCATCGTATTTCTTTTCACTTAAAATATACATCAGTATTTTTTTCTGATAGTAATTTCTCTGTCAAATAGTTTACTTAATGCAGGCAAACAGTTTATTTAAGATAAGTTGATAGCAGTTGATTCGGAGTTTGTCCTAATGCAATGACTTTTTTTATTTGGCTTGGGCTATTTACAGCAGAAACTGGACATGGTTGGGATGGGAATGTGTGTGGGTTACGTGTTTGGCTTTTTTAATTTTTTTTTTCTTCTTCTTTTTGATATTACTGGTTCAAAAGTCTTGCATGACCAACGTCCATCTTCTGCTAGGTGACATCGGGATATTTTAGTTGCCTGTCTTAAGCATGACCTCTTTGGGAAACGCAGCTTTTAATAGGGCTCATAATAAATATGGGCCAGTCCGACCTCGTTTCACGGTGAGGGATATCTTTTAACTAAATCTGGGGGGACTTCTTTAGTAAAGCTGTGGTTAGTTGCCTTTCTCTAGTGCAGCAGAAATTCTTTCAGTTACTTTAAGGATAATTTGAGTAGTTTTACCTAGCGTGTCTCGGGGTATGTACAAAGGACACGTAAAAACTGCATTCCAGGCTTTGTTTTGGGGTTTAGCACTCGGAGGTTAGAAAATGTCAAAAATTAGATTCCTTTCTCAGATAAGATTCCTTGTTTGGCCTAAGCTTGGCTCCTTGGTGTATGTGGTAGCATGCAATGAACAGCTCAGGCTGTTACACTTCATCTTGCAGGCTTTCCTTCCTAATACATGCAGAAAATATTTTCATCTTTATTTGATAAACTGCTTATTTACGGGACGTCATCATATGTAGATGAAGGGCAAGAGGCGCAGCCGACGGGCAGCCGCTGCCCATGGAGATGGGGATAAGCGGCGCTGACTGGGGTGACTTCCAGTCGAGGCTTCATGGTAGCTCGAGCCAACGGGATCCAGGCACCCCGGATGATCCCACGCGACGTCCCCGGCAGGTACTGTGGGGTTAACGTGTTTGCTACAGCCGGCAGCCTCAACAGGCAGCGGCTCCGTTCTGCTCCTGCTCAGACACCGTATAGCTCAGATTTGCCTTTGGCTTAAACAGGTTGTCTCTTCTTATTATGCGCGTTTGTTTCTGAGAATAAAAGGATCACTTGCGAGTTCCTGGAAGTGCTGTGCTCTGGAAAGAGCAATGTTAGGAAGGATGCAACTTTCTCCTTGAAAAGAGGAGGGAGTTTTCAGGTCTCTTCACTCGGATCTTTTCCTAGGAGATGGGGAGGGGTTGGGTTTAGACCAGCCTTCTAGTGTTCTCCCCGGTGTGAGGGAAGTGCTTGCACAAGGTGGTGCTCGGGATGAGCAGTGTGCAGGATGCACTCTGAGCGCTGGCTTTCACTTGCCTTGCTTTCCTTTCCTTCTATACATAAATGATTGGGGGACAATAACACAAAGCAAAATCCATTGCAATTGTGGTAGGAATGGTCATGAAATTAGTTTATCTGATGCAACATAATTGTCATCACTAATCCTTATTTATTTTTAACCTGCTTTCAGATGCAAGGGAGATGAGGTTATACAGGTTAAAAGAGAAGGTACAGTTTCCTCGTGATGCAGTTAAAATACGATGTCCCATGTTCTGTCATTCAAACTTTTTTTTTCTTTTCAGTGGAATTTCAGTGGGATGCAGTTAAAATACGATGTCCCATATTCTGTCATTCAAACTTTTTTTTTTTTCTTTTCAGTGGAATTTCAGGATGGGGCATGGAGTGACATTGGTGCTACAGCATCCTGCAGCTTAGGTTTAAGCAACTGGTGATCATGTTTCTATCTCTAAATCTCTGCATCTTCTTTCCCCTAGAAGAGCGGGCTGGTGGCAGGGGACATTTTTGCAGTACCGAAGAGTGATTGCACGTGTGTGAGTCATCTCCAGTGCCCTGGCCCCGCTCGGGAGCCATCCTGCAGCTTTGCAGTCCCTGGTGTGTGCAGGTGGAGGGAAAGACAAGGAAAAGTCGTGCTCCCGTTAGCCTCCCGCGAGGACGTTGTGTCCCTGGGGTGCTCCCCTCGGGGTCTTTTCAGTGGATAATAGATGCCGCGCAGGTGAGTCAACCTTGTGTGTGGAGGGCCAGGTGCTTGACTTATTTCCAGGCTGGCATGCTAGGACACACTCTGGCACTCAGCACGTTTGTAAACACTGCTCCAAGCTGAGGAAGGCTTTTGTGTTGCAACCGGTTTTCCCTAATGCTCTGGGAGGGACTGGCTTGACGCATTTTCCCCAGGTGCCATCAGCAGTGTACAAAATAAACAGACAGCATTTTTGCTGTGTGACCTTTACAGCAGGGTGATCTTCAGGGAGGACAACCAGGAGTGAGTGTATTTGGGCAAAGTACCAAACTTTGTCGGCTCGTGACCCTGGAATGGAGCAGAAAGCCTCATGTCATCCTTTGGGTGATGTGGTTCCCGACCTCTCATTTGCTATATGTGAATTTAATGTTTGACAAGTCATTCCTGGAGCAGAGAGTTGTTTTTTTTTTTTTTTGGGCTCCTCTCTCTTTTTTCAATGCTAGGGAGATCCTTGCTGGTATTACCAAGTGGAGCTGAGATGCTGGCCTGGTGGTGTGGCTGGGGGGGCCACTTTTTTGGCTCTTACTTTTTTGAAAGCGTCCAGGTTTGCCATTAATAACCTGCTGCTCCTTGATAGCCTTTCTGTTTGCATAAAGGCTCAAGAGTTCTTTTATATGTAGCAAAGGGAAGTGAGCAGCAGTTCCTGATCCGCTTCCTATGCTGTTCGGTGCAGGTGCAGCCTGGCTGCCGGGCTGCTTTGGAGAGGGCAGCGCGGGGCAGACCTGGGGCCACGTTGTGTGGCAAGAATTTGTGTTACGTGGCTGTTTCCCAGCATGTGTAGCTTGTGTTTTTGTGTCTGAAGATGTCCTCTGGTTTTCCTTTCTGAGCAGTGGCTTTTTGTTGGGTTGCTTGCAGTCAATGGACTGTTGTCTGGAAGGCCCCAGCCCTGCAAACTGTAACAACACACAGAGTGTTTTTCTTCACTGCACCGAGTGTTTTTGGTCATAGATGGTACCTGTGGGTCTAGGAGGTCCGCAAAGCTGATTCAAAAACCTCCTTAAAGCCTGCGGGGGGCTGAGTTTTTGCTTCTTATCCCTCCTTGAGTCCCTCATTCCTGGTGGGCTTGAAGCAAGGTGTTTTCTCTAGCAGTAGCTGGAGAAGGATTTGGCCCCTGTGATTATTTTTATTAGTTATTTTTTATTATTATTTTTTATTTCTTCTTGTAACATGATCAGCTTCCCACAGGTTATATCTGAGAACGACTAAACAACAGTGTTCCCCTTGTGCTTTTGAACCTAGCTGCGATGGAGTACTGAGTTTTAACATACCTCTGAAATGGCTGGCTTGGGGATGGCAAAAGTGCCTTAATTGTATATTGTCCCAAACAAAGAACTTCTTTGCAGTGTGGCCATTTAATGGCCCGTTTAGCTTTGCTTGAAACTGGTTCTGCCGAAAGCTGCAGAGCTCAAGTCAAGGGGTGGTTTTTGAGCGTCACCTGTTTGTGGTGTAGGTGGGGGGACCGGGCAGGTGCTGGTGACAGTTTGAGCTGTTTGACTCTGTGCCCAGAGTGAGAAATTACTGCCTTGCTAGCAGAACCAAAACATACTATTATCTTATTAGTGCATTCACATCTTTGTACAATTAAACCGCGTTGCATTCAAGCGACCTTTGCTGCGCTCATTCCCACAGGTTTTAGCACTTTATCATTTATAGCAGATGAGAACTCAAGGGATTTAATTCCACACAGTGAGTGCTGGTAGCAGTCGGGTGCGATGGGGGCGGTGGGCTTGGAGTGTGGGAATCAGGGTTGTCGAGGCCCCGGCGGTGAGATAAGAAGGAATGACCTGCAGGAAATACCCCAATTACCCCTTTCTTAGCTTCTTTTGGGGGAGGGCCTTTCTCCCATGTACACACTCCAGATAAAAGCTGAAAATTGATCAGCTTGGGATGCAGTCGTGTTAAATGTGCGTGAGGGCTGATCACGACGGGGGTTCCCACAGGGTGTTTAGTACGGCCCGTTCCTGCCATACCGAAGGAGAACGCGGTGCTGCAGCGGTGCCTCGTGTCCCTCATTTCGGATTTGTAGCTGCCTGCTTGGCAGTTCTGGATGCTGCTACCTGAGCTGCTAGTGCAGGTGCCTTTGGGACAGGGGGACTGTTCTTCGAGTAAGCGTTTCTATCCCCGAAACTCCAGAGTCAGGTCTTCTATTTTTAACACAAAAGGGATTTGAGCACTCAGCGTGTCACGATGGCAGTGATACGGCCCAAAGCAGGGGTGACGTGTAAAGGCTCGCTGAAAGGAGAGGGGGACGCAGAGGTGGACTCTTTCTGTGCCTCCATAGGGTCAGTGAACTCATTTACTCATTAGTTTATTTTTAATGACCACGTCAGCCCCCAGGATGTGCTGGGCAGGGCGATGGTTCCAGCCTGGTGGTGGTGGGAGTGCAGGGAATGGCCAGTGCCGACCCAGGTGTCCGTCTGTCCCCAAACCACTCACCTCAAACTAGAATGTGACCCAACCTTTGATTTTTCCTGAACAACTGTAGCATGGCTTTTACTGGGGAATTTTGTTAGGCTGGTTAACTTTGTGCGTTGGATTGAGGTCATGCTGCAGTGGGTGTCACCAAACTTGTTTTTCAGGGTTTTCCAGCAAAAAACACCCAGCAAGTTTCTTTCTTTTTTTTTTCTTCCCTCTCCTTTTCCTTGCCCTCCCTAGGCTCATATACTGTAAATGCAAAAGGTTGTCTGCAGTTGCTTTCCAAATTCTCCTGAAGGGTTGCACAATGGCATCATTAGTCACTGCAGTTGCAGCCTTTGTGCCTGTAACTGGATCCTTTTCAGGATTTAACCGTTGCATGTATGAGAGCTGTGTAGGCAGAATGTAGTGTCTAGCATCTACAAACAAGCTCTGTCCTCTTATCTTTGGATCTCTTTTTCACTAGTAAATTTGGCTTATGTCCTTTGCAGAAGTAGGTAAGCTGGTGACTTGTTCTATAGAATTGAAATGTTTATTCTTGTTTCTTTATGGTAAAGAGTAGGACATGTTACCCAAAATGTCACATGTTGGTTTCAGAGGGTGGTTTGAGAGCTTGAACCGTCATTTAGATGAAGTTGCCAAATTAAGGGAGCAGGTTAAATTCATGGCACCTGAACGCTTTAAAGAACTTCCTGAAATTGTATTTTTACCAGTAGGCATGTGGGTTTAAGTGGAGTAGACTGCTAATGATGGGTATTGGCAGTGAGCTGAAGGACTGTACCTTGCAAGGACAATGTGTGGTCTAAAGAGCCTTCTTGCACTCATGAGGTTTTACTAAAGCAGAGCAGGATCTTTGTTTCCATGTTGTGTTTTCTGTAATGAGAGGAGTGAGTTCTTTGGAAAGACTGTGTGAGCATGTTACGGACCAGTGGCAGACCTCAGCACACGTGGAAACACCTGGGGGGACCTCAGCACACGTGGAAACACCTGGGGGGACCTCAGCACACGTGGAAACACCTGGGGGGACCTCAGCACACGTGGAAACACCTGGGGGGACCTCAGCACGCACAGAGACACCTCCCTGCAGCTGGGCCGCAGTTCTGGACTTGTGCTTTCAAAATTAGGACAGGTTGAGGTTTAATGAAAAGGCACAATTTTACAAAACCATTCCGAAGACTTGACGGTCGGCCCTCTGCAAGGAGTCATCTTTGCCAGGTTTATCTCTGATGGGCATCAGTGACAGTTTGTGCATCAGGCTTGCACGATTGGGTCCACAAATTCATAATAACATAAAATTCCATGAAATTATAGTAGTAGATAATTAACAGTCTAGGATCTCTTTAGGGATGTGTTTTATAGTAGAGAAAAGGGCATTCTTTGCACGTAAGCTGTTTGCTTTGGCCACGAAGGTGAAAGGCAGCCAGTGCAAAGTGGGGACATCTGGAATGTCTCAAGTTGAAGGTTCCCTTTTCTCTGAGAAACTGATGTTCTGCTTTTGGAGGTTTCTTTACCAGGTACCTACAGGTCATCCTGGAATTTGCCAGTGACTGTTGCTTTCTGGAAGGCTCTGCAGAATCACCAAGTCATTTGTATACAAATAGGATAAAATTCTGTTTTCTAATGCTTTCGTGCTTCCTACAGATGTGTGTGTGATTTAGATGAACTTAACCCATTTGCAGCCTGAGGACCGTCATCTCTTGCATGGGTTGTGCACAGTCTCACCCTCCAGCACAATCTTCTGCCTATTGCAGCGGGGTCTGCCATCTGCAAGGGCAAATGCACATAAATTTGGCTTTAATTTCTCATGGTGCTAAATAACCTTTCAGAAATGTAGTTATGTATGAGTTATATGAA
>NW_010578124.1:35355-58837 GCF_000705375.1 Tinamus guttatus
GGAATGCACAAAACTATCTTGTCACAACCAAGAAGTTGGGCCACCTCTGTGGATGGTGGCAGATGTGGTTTGTGGCTAAAACGAGCATTTAAAAGTGCTTCTTCCAAGCGATTTATTTTCTAAATCCCTGCTGTTCCTTGCTTGTCCTCCCTCCAGTCCCTTATCAGCAGCTCTTACCTGTGATCAGTGTTAGCAGTCTGACCTTTCTCATCATTGCTCCTACTAACAAACTTTAAAAGAATGAGTGCCTAGCACAAATTTTCATTGTGATGATGTAGTCGGACATGGCACTTTGGAAGAACGCTTGATGCTGTCACTACGGTATGGAGACCAATGGATCTTCCTAGCGTCCTGCTTGGTGGATGTAAAGTCAGTGGCATTTTCCTTGTTGGAAAATGCCACTTCCAGCACTGGCGGCATTGTTCCAACTTGAGCAAGGCTGGCTCTTTGCTTCCCAGCAGTCTCTAGGAAACGGTTGAGATGCCAGCAGAGCTAATGAACTAATGATCTAACATGTCCTCCTTCCTTTGGTCTAATGTCTTCCTCTAAAAGGAGCTGCATTTAATGTGACCTTAAAGATTGAAAATTTCAAAAGTTAGTGTGGTCATCACCAACTCGTTTAATGCACTAAGATAGCAACTGCAGCTTTTTTTTTTTTTTCCCCTCTTCAAGCTTGAGGAAAAAGTTTGAAAAATGACTAAATTTGCAATGCAAAAGAATGTTCCCTACCAGGCTTTAAGTAGGTCAGGATCTGCGTCACCCTTGGAAGGGAAGTTGCGATCCATCCCGCTAAGTAGCCTACAGGGCTTGGGGAGGATGTTTCTGGTGCTTCTTTTAATTTTTATTTTTATTTCTAAGTCAGAACATACTTGTTCTTGTCCAGTGAACCATTGTTTCGCTGGACGTATGTTGTAGGGAATTTAAAGACGTCACTGGAACACTTATCATGCTGTGTCCCACCAAGAATTTAATCCTAAGGTCTCCACTGTTTATGAAGCACAGTCTATAATTTATCTCATGCTGAGGAAAGCTGTGATAATGGTTGTTTAGGGATTATGTGAAAATGGAGTGAGGAATGACCCTTAAAAATTGCTAGGAAGTAGAAGATTCCCAATTGAGACGTGGGGGTGGCGGGAGGGAAGCTTTTTGAATTGCTACTGCAAGGATTTTCTAATGAACATTTCCTTTGCACTCACACCAGGACAAGTGAAGATTGGTGAGGTATAAGGAAACTTTTCAAGGAAATGCAATAAAATCTGGGTGGCTACAGTAACTAAACCTGTAGCTTAGAGCAACTGGCCTTTATCACTTCTGCAGCTCCAGGACTGCACAGTCACAGCGTGTGGGAAGTCGCTTGTGGTGCTGAGATCATTAGAGGAGCAAAAGTGCTTCCTCTGGGAAGGGATACGCAGCAAATAAGTTTTAGGCACAAAGCTAGGAGTGTTTTTCTGTGTAACCTTTCCTCTGTAGCAAGAGATGCCTTACCAAGTTTGTGGGCTCATATTTCATTTCTCCTCTTTTTTTTTTTTTTTTTTAAGGTTATAGAAATGTAGATTTGTCAGAACTTTAATGGTGAGTTGCAGGGGCAAATGTTCTGCGACTTCTCTGGTCGATCTAATCCGTGGTTATGTAAAAATGTAAGGACTGAACTCTGTGATCCGGCAGGTCCCTGTTTGTGTGTGTTGTTACGCTGAAGTGGACTTGTTCAGCAAGCCCGGAATTGTTTGTTGGAATTTGGTATAGGTGGCATGCCAAAAGCTTCCTCTTGATTTCCCCCTGCACATTTTGAAAAACCTTCAAAAAACCTTCAAAAAGAAATGCACAAACCTTTCATTCTCTGCAAGTAAATGTACCTATTTTCAAAATGCCAGTCTCGCACTTTAAAAGATACGTGTGCAGGGTTTTGTCTTTAAGGATTAATTCTGTGCTTGGATGAAAGATAGCAATAAAATGCTACTTGAGTCCCTTTTTTTGGTCATTTTTCTTGATAGCTTTTCTGCAAGTTAACATTAACATTAATTTAGACTGCTCTCTGTAGCTCTCTGTGGAGCGCGTAGAGATCATTCTTCGTTCTACTCCCATTGCTACAGTAAAGGGAACGGAGATTTAGCAAGTCATTGTAAACAATACTTTCAGGCAGGAAATTAAGACTGCCCCAATCAATTGAAATTCCAGTAGGGAATTGGGATATGATGTAGAATTACCTACAGTTGTCTGGGAAAGCAGAGTGCTATCAACAACAAAAAGGCTACTGACTCTTTAATATTCAAAAGCTACTGGTGCCTTTGGTCTGGCTTATTGAAAAGGCAGCTGTGTTGGAAAGAAGCTTGTTTGCTAAAGCCATCTTGGACTGATGAAGAGGAGAGAAAAACAATTTGAGTGGTGAGCATCAACTTCTGTTGTGCGTAAGTCACCCATCTAATTTTTTTTTAAACTTATGAGTGGAGGCATGTTATAGTACAAGATGTCCAGAAGATTTCCAAATCAGCTCCTATATATACTTGCTACCCGAACACTTTTATGTTTTTTAGAAGGTAGTAGGATATGTAATTGTTATCTACATGTTAAATGAGATGTATTATCTGAAATAAGACAAGCTGGGAATACTTAGGTTTATTCTGTGCCCATGAAATAGCACCACTGCTGTGATAGAAACTACGGTTCCCAGTGTAAATTCTGCACTGCTGGTTGGACCTGTTAATTTACCTTAAGCAGCTTATTCGCCTGTTTATCTATCTATCTCCTAAAACTTTTAGTGGATCTCTTCCAATAAGCTAATAGGCCATTCTTCTAGTTGGCCTGGTGGCTTTTGTCCTTTTTAAATGATGATCTCCCAGTAACTTTGTCACTGTTCTCAAATGCAGAAATTTGTCTTGTCAAGTTGCATTACTTCCTATTCTTATCATTGAAAAACTGTCTGTAAAATAACCTCATACCTTTAATTTAAAATACTCAGAAATGCTGTGACCTGCTTTTTAGCTCCTTTAATTTTAGTGTTTTTGAAAAATTCCTGCCTTATCCTTTGTCTAATGCCCCACCTGTTGTTCCTGCATTGCTTGTGTTGTAGCTGTTTTTTGTCTCGCCTTTCTAGAGGTGTGTTGGAGTACCCTGAAATTATGTTTCTCTCTATGCTTTCAAATCAAGCTAAAATAGCCAGATATGCCATAAAGAGAGAAGGAAAGGACAAAATTTAACAAAAATATTGGGTGCTCTTCAATTCTCAGCTTTCATATAGAGTCACAGAATAGTTGAGTTTGGAAGGGATCTCTGGAGAGGATCTAGTCCAAGCCCCTGCTCCAGCAGGGTCACCTAGAGCATGTGACACAGGTGGGTTTTGAAGATCTCCAGAGAAGGAGACCCTGCAACCTCTCTGGGCAGCCTGCTTGGAAGAAAAATACTTTTTATACTCTTCCATCCATAGGCTTACTTTGACTGTGATTGTGTTTGACAACAGGCGGCTTTAAATAGTCCCATCCTGGCTACCTGCACCTTTGTCCTTCCGTGTGTGCTGGTATAAGCACTCGTGAATTAAGTAGTGAACCAAACTGGGGAGTTTAGGTGGTTGAAAAATAGACCAATAAATAACCTGTGGTTGCACAAATCTTCATTTTGGGCCGGTGGGGTAGAATGGCAGGGGAGGGACCGTGCACAGCAGAGGCTGAAGGGGAGTTAGAGCAACCCATTTGGCATTAGTGCTGGGTTATATAGTGAGCTGCAGTTTTGGTTTTCCTGTGTTGATTATATAAATTCAGGGTTGCTAGGAGCTTTGCTACCCATGCAAATGGGATTTGGACTTGCACTTTAACTTGGGTCACTTGCTTCTGACATAAATTCCCTAAAAGAAAATAGCTTTTTTTTCTTTGTATCATGAAACATGCTTTACATTGCAGTTGGTACGTAGCACTTTACAAGCTCAATCTGCCATGGCAATCTTTTCAAACCAAACAAACTTTCTGGTGGAGGTTGTAGTTGTTCATTGCATGCTGCTTTTTGAGCCCTGACAGTGTTTTCAGCGCCATCCCGAACATGGAAGATGTTGGCGTTGCTCTAATCAGATCCTTTCATTAACACCATTCTAGTTGTTCTTCAGTGTGTATACAAGCACCCGCCATGTCTGTCTTTATCGGAATTGTTTAAGGAAACTGGATTGTGTACTTTTTATGCTTAGAGTGAAATATAAGCTTATGCTCTTGGCAGAAGTTTGGCTTGGTTCCTCCCAAAAGCTGAGAGGCTTGAGCCAACATTTGCAGATCATTCAACAGGTATGTCTGGAAGAGATGGGTAAAAGCTTTTTTTGATTTTGAGAGACTCTTAAAAACTCACATGTTTCCCATTGGGACCCCAAACCACTGTTGTTTTCCTGGAAACCTAGGTCATATGTCTGGCTCTCTTAAAGACGTGTGTTTTATCAACTTTATCTCTTTACTTGCTGAGGCTAGACATGAACTAAGGGAGTGTCTTGTGACAAGCCCTCAGTAAAGTGGACAGGATATCTGATCATGCCATAAATATATTATTTTTATTTTTTTATTATTATTTTTCCCTTTCACTATGTAGCCACATTTCCTATCCTTACTCCCACGTATCCATTGATATAATCCAACATGTTGAAAGTACAGGATGGAAGGTAGGCTTGGACTGAACAAAAGACTTGTGACCTTTTGGAGTCCCCACAGCTTTTCAGTTGTGTTTTGCTTTTCCAGGTATGATTACTGGTATTTGCAGGTGTTTCATAAGACGAAGCAAATGAATGCACAAAATACTTGAGCTAATAAGGTCTATAAGCTCCGGGGGCCGGTTAGCCCACACAATGGGGCAGGAGTTTCTCACGCGCTAACAAACGGGCCTGGGAGGAGACGGGAGCAAAGGATCTGCTATTACGTTGAGCGTGAGATCTTGAACCTGTTAAGGAGAAGTTTGTTTGTCTTGGCGCCGCGAGGCAACGGGCACCGCCGAACCGGGCCGTGTCTGCAAAGGGCAGTTTCCGCATTTAAGGCGGCTGTGGAGAAATTTGGAGGTCGTGCAGTATGGTCAGGTGCACTGTGGGCAGCTGTCCGGACAGCTACCAAGTTCAGTGTTTGAAAACCCCCAAAACGTGCAGGGATTCTTACTCAAGGCGAGTTAGGCATAATAAAGGGGCTGTTGACATAGGTGAATTATTATTTTAATGCATGTGTTTGCATAGTAGGCTGTAATGGGTCTGAAGTAGTTATTCTGGTACATTGGGTAAATTCTCTGTCGATTTTGGTTTGTCTAACTCGTTATGAGAACACTTATTTCTCAATGCCACACAGCTGCTCTTAGCTGGATTGCTAAGAATTGGCCTGTCAAGTAAATGCATTTTGGCTCAGTTGACATAATTTTGCTGCAAGTCACTTTTTTAAATAATTGTGTGCTTAATTGTCTAGACTGCAGTATTTCATGAAGACTGTGTTTATTTAGCCATCAGTAGAAATAATTTCTGTAAGATATTTGTAATAATATCATAAAAGGTTATTCCCTATTTTTTGGGAAGATGGGGGGAAGGAACAGCTCACGTGTGCAGGATAAATGTAAGTTTTGGCTTGCTGTAACCCCTTAGCTAGGTCCAAAACACTTGAAATGGTTTTGTAATGGAGATGTTGACACACACTGGGTGGTGGAAATGTTTGTTATTGATTCTTTCAATATGTCTCTTTTTGCTTAAAATGTCAGTTGTTCGAGGCTGTGGATCCACCACTACCTGGTCTGCTTTCTTTCTGGTAAGTGCAGCTGAGATGAGCTGGTCTGCAGCGTTTGTAGCACGATCAGAGTATGTGGGTGTTTGGAGGAGATGGTTAGCTGTGGCAGAATCCTCTAAATTTTTGAGCTGTCTGGGTTCGTTCAACCTCCTCCTCTCTGCATGTGGGGCAGAACCAGTCTGACAGCCCAAAATTGAAACAAAAGTGTGTGCGTGCATCTTATTCCCCAAAGATACTGTCTTCTTTTTGACTATTTATCTGCTTAGTAACTTGGCAGATTATGCTGAGAATTGACATAATACAGATTTAGACAGAGTATTATATAGACAGAGCTTTTTTTTTTTTTTTTTTTTTTGTTATCATAAATTTGTGAAGGAAGATTTAAGATCAAGTCTCAGGAGTCTTGGTATTTCTGAAAAAAAAATAAAAGTTAGCAAAGCAATCTCCTGAGATTTTTGTCTTGTAGCGCATGTTACTGGAGGCTGGAGAGAGGGGAGCTGCAGACAACTGGCAATAGCTTACTCAGTGTGCTAAATAAATTCTTGTCTGTTCGTTAATAGAAAAATGACAGTGCTTGAAGCCTGAAATGTTTTATATTATAATAATGAGCTGTAACCTCTACATGGCAGGTGAGACCTGTGAGACCTATTTATTTTCTAGTTGAAAACAGACCCAGTGTGACATTTATTTATTTATTTAGTTAGGCCTCATGGGTTTTTGAGCGCTTTCTTATGTTGTCCTTTTATAAGGTAGAAACAGTAAAATCCCTGTTAGAATTGAACAGAATCTGAACGGGGGGAAAGGGAGAGAGTAGCGAGCGTGTTCTCCCCTCTGGCTCTCTTGTATTTTGCCAGCAGAAGTGGTGACCCAAAGGACCAGGCAGCTGCTTCTGCAAGTTCTTGGAAAAAAGTACTTCCAGATTCCTGAAGCCGAGATGTGAAAAGCAAAAGACTTTTCCTGTCTTGTAACAGTCCCAGCTCCCCTCTCGTTTCGGGGCTACTGATCTCCAAAGCACCTTCATTCTGCAGCTTTCCAAAGCGCTGGGTGGCCTGGCACCCACGTTCCTCTTGCCTCTGTTTTTGAGCCCTACCCCTAAAATGAAGAGGGGGAATAAACATTTCTCTTCGTCCTTTGAAGAGCTATGGCTCTATGTTCATCACTGCCACAGATCCTAGAAAGAACTGGCATGTTTAAGCTGTACCTATTAGTCCATCAGGCTGTTTTTGGAAGAACGCGCAATGGCCAACTGCAATATTGGATTAAGTTTTGTCTATGTGGCAGAAACCGCTGTGGGTTGCGGGACTTCGAGAAAAACAGGTTTGACAGGTGCCAGCTCCATACTGGGCCACTATTGTCCCAGTTAAGAGTCATGGTGCAAAAACACAAAATTGTCTATCCAAGCTAAGCACAAAATCTCTGAGCTTTCTCAGATGCATCTCTGATTTAGAAACCAAGCTAGATAACTTCCTCCAAGATTTCTTGTGTGTGCGGTTTTCCTGTTTCTTTTTAATGTTCCCCATTCATAAATCAAGAATCACTCAATTGCTGTAAGCAAATTTCCCTTTGAATTCAGAGCTGAGGACCATGTGGAAACATACTTTTTATTTTTGCTATTCTTTCCATTCCAGTTGTTTGTGGTTCAAGTCTTGGCTATATGCTCAAGACACTATTACTATTTTGTAAATCTAGACTTCTGTACTTTATGCGTGTTACTTTAAATTTGAGAAATATGTTGGTTAATAAGGCAAAAAAAGAGGGACTTAGAGCTTCTAAATATTTCATACTGTTTAATAAGTATATCTACTAAAAATAGCCTTTGCAAAGAAACATAGTAACTTCTCTAATATTTTTAGTCAAAAGCAGAAGCCGTAAAGATTTTTTCTGACATGATTAATGGCTACGTATCTCAATTCCTGCATTTTTTTTTTGCTAGGCTCAGCGGAATCTTAAGATTTAAAAAAGAAAGAGTTGCTAGTACTCCTGCTTGCAAAAATAGCTCTTCCTTTATTCTGTTTTGTTTGCTCTTTTGCCAGCCAAATTAGAAGAGTGAGCGGCACCATCCAGCTATGCTCATGTGGTGAGCCCTTCTCATCCGTTGAATGTCCAAGAGGATTCATTCCTTATCTCCCATGCTCCTTGCATGAAGGTGGCAGTGTGTGTGCTTGCGTGTGTGGAATGCAGGATTGGGCACAAATCTTTCACCCTCTGAGATGCGTTTTTGTCCAAAACAAACACTTGGTTCCAGTAAGTGTATTTTAGTTGATAAATATCTGATAGTTTTCTGGAGAGGAACTGCTGTTTGTTTTCTGCCATGAACCAGAAACGTTGTTAGGCTGCTCCTGAGGCTGCTGAACTCTAATGTGTAGAGGAGGCACGTGGTGCTGCTGGTGCGTTCGTGGTGTGAAGGCATCTTGATGCTTGGTTATTTGCCCTCCTTAAAATGTGGCATTGTCCTAGGTGACCTACGGACCGAGCTAGTCATTCAGTAATTCCTGGGGATGAAAAGGAGGAAAAAGACAGGACAAACCATGGAAATGAAAGCTCGTGTATGGGTATTTATTATCCTGTTGCGGAAGACCAGAAGACCTTTTTATTCCTGGAGATGATGTGGTTGCTTTCTTTGGTGACATTACTAATGGCCTCCCCCCTTGTTCACACGTGCTTAACTCCCTGGGCATTTTTCTATTGATATCTTCACGCGGATTACCTATTCTCAAGTTTCAAACATCAATTTGAACAGCAAGGGAATGTTTTAGTGGATATATAAAATACAAATCACAGAGGCCGTACGAGCTCAGTGCCAAGATGAGAACCAGCAATATCCCACCTGCATTTGTTTAGACCTCGTGTGAAATTGTCTTAATTATTTACAATTTTGAACAATTGTATAGTCCTTATTTTTTAGGCAAACACATTTGTCATTGTATATGTGGCAGGTATGCGTATCTATAATTTTTATGCAGAAATACAAAATATAATAATATAATACATCAACAATAAAGCATATCCAAGATACGTATTTGTATAATATAATAGATTTTATCCTGTGTTGTTTTTATTTTCTGTAATAAACACACAATCAATTCTTGAGGCTTAAGCAAACCTAGAGCCACATGTTTTGGCCCTGCTTTGCAGAGATATTAGGTAGGGGTGTCGGTGCTTTGCTTGCTTGGGCAAAGCCACCGGTGCTGTGCTGGGCTATAATAGAAGGCCTGGAGGATGCACTGCTGCCTTCGGTGCCCTTCTTGTCCTTGCACACTGACGGAGAAGAGTTGGAGCTGCACAGAAATGGAGTTATCCTCTGAATTGCTGTCTGCCCCCATGCGCTGCCTGGCAGTGATTTTAGGTACTGTTGGAGAGGTCACATAAGCTGCTGTATCTCTTGGGCGTTGCGCCGTGTTTTTCCTTGTCACAGTCCGAGATGAAATTCTTTCAAGTTGCAGCTTGCTCTGCTGTTTGCACTGAGCCTAGCGCAGGAACAGAGGCTTTGGGGAGATTTTACAATGTAAATATACCTTTCTTGCTGTCTGCCTTCATGCTGGGTGCCTGTGGATTGAGGGTAGCGGCAGTGGTGAAACCTACAGGAACTAGTCGGACAGGAATTTGGGAGATGGCTTTTTTCCTTCTTTAAGAACAAGATTGAAATGTATATCCAAGCCTGCTCGCTATCGCTGGGAAAGCAGCTATGATTTTGGTGGGGGCAAAATGACATCTCTCCTAGGAAATAACCCTGGTGTATATTAAATCTGGGAGGGGGAGGCAAGGCAGGATTGGAGTGAAGCCAGTCCTGCCCTTGCCTTGTCCTGTACAAGCTATTTTGAAATCAAAAGGAATTATGTATAAATAACCGAGGGTGGAAGCGCATGAGTGAGTGCGAAGGGACTTGCTCACCTGGTGCAAAATTCCCATGGTGAGGGGTTGACTTATCTTTTTATATATATGTATGTATATATTTAGTACAAAGAGCTCATTTCTAGCCTTGGAAAGATGAGACCCGGTTTGGGAAGGCACCAAAGCGCTTTCTCGAGGGGTGGTGTTCTGCAGAGCTGAGTCTTGTGTCGGCTTGAAAGGCCTTTGATTTAGGGAAGGGGAGGGGAATAAAGCAAAGTGGTTTCAGGTGCTGCCACCTGAGTGAAACATCTCACCCAGGGAGACCCTGTTCTGTGGCTCCTTAGGCAACATGGTCATGCAAAGCAGCAACAGCACCTGCGCATGCAGCCACCTGCGGAGCCCTGCACCTTTACACTCCCTTTTCTCCCGCTTAAAAATAGGAAACAGGAGAGGGAGGCTCTTGGCTGGGCTTTGATTGCTGTGTTGAGAAAGACAAAATGAAGCTGGAATGGCTGGCAGCGAGGGAGAACCCTTTCCTGTTCTTTCCCCACTGTCATTTAATGTTTCTTCTAGGCAGCAATGGGTAAAATGGGCTCCTGAAGAGGCACATAGCCCTGAGCTGCCATCCCTGTTGCTTGTGACTGGCAGGCTGAGAGTGCCGAAAGTTTTAAATAAAAATTTCCTCTGGTATAAAAAAGCCTTTTTCTTTTCTTTATTCTGTAACTCGTAAGCCACCCTCACATTTATCCTGCACCTTCTAATCCCAGCACCTGTGGCTGAGCAAAACCGGCCGGCTCCGGCCTGCGCTGCCCCCCCCCGCCCTGCTGCCAGCCTTGTCCAGCTTCGGTGCTTCCACAGCCCTGTCAGGGCCCTGTCTCGTGGCTCCAGCCACTCCTGTACTTTTTAAATATATATATAATAATAATTTGCCTTCTTATGTTCTTCTTTTATTAAATGCTGAGTGGCTGGTCAGCAAATGTATGAAACCCTGTGATGGAGCTGGGCACCATCTTGGTATCCCCCCTCATGCTGACTGGTTCGTTGCGTGGCAAACTGGTTAGGGCAAATAAACGAGGCTTTTCTGTGCAGTGTCAGAGTCCAGCCTACACAAAATGAGCATGATGGAGTCGATAAACCAGCTTTTGCCTTAACACAAAAAGCGTGTGCTTGTGCTGCTGACATGGTTTCCCCTGGGGTGGCCATGGTGGAGAGCTCTGGCCTCCCTTCCCTTTGAGGGAAAACTGCCCTCTTCAGACCTGTTGCGTGGAGAAAAAGTGAAACAAGGGCAGGGCAGTGTTGCCATTGCTGTTTAAGTCCTGGCTGTCCTAACACTTGTCCTTTTTCCCCCAGATGTGAGAGCTGTGTGGAGCTGCTGTTCGTCAGAGGGGCCGGCAACTGCCAGGAGTGCGATACCCCCCTGCGGAAGAGCAACTTCAGGGTACAGCTCTTTGAGGATCCTGCCATTGACAAGGAAGTGGAAATTCGGAAGAAGGTGCTGAAAATGTGAGTGTCACCAGGTTAAAGAAGAGAAGTTGGAGGGAAGAAACGTGTAGATGCACTTTAGGGACGTGCTTTAGCAGGATAGTGTTGAAGGGTTTATGGTTGGACTCAATGACCGTGAAGATCTTTTCCAACCCTAATGATTCTATGATTTGGTGGATCACTGTGCTCACAAATTAACCTTTTTTTTTTTTTTTTTTTAAAAAAAAAAAATCTATTACTCTGTTGCATAGAAGGATAACCAAACAGATAACTTCATTCAGTTTAACACTGGTGGGTTTCAGAGAATCTGACTTTACGCAGTGCTGGAAGAATGGAGCCTCATGGAATTCCTGCTTGGTGTTTAAAAAAGATACTGCACTTCCTATGTAACCTTGTTTGGCTATTGTGGGTAATTAGATGTGTGGACTACAAGTGCTTTCTCTTTGAGTGGTGACCAGTGGAGTGGGGCAAGAATCAGGACTTCGAGAGTTTTGTTGCTTGGGGACCTGTTTTGAGAATTGAGGTCTGGTTGTTCCTCAAAACGGAGATGGATAAACACAAGAGAAGCTGCATTCGTGCTGCTTTCTGTTACATACAACCAGTATTACTAAAAATGCTCCCTTAACAAATCTTACGTTCCCTGTAATGCAGATTTGAGAGATCTTGGAATTAAGATAAGTTGCATCTAAAATTACATCTAACTTCTTATAGGCAAGAAGCAACGTTTTATGGGGGAAAACAGGAGGGGTGGTTTATGTCCTGGAGAAGAGGGTCTAGTGGAAAGTAAAAATCCTGGAGGGTTGTATGTGGGAAGATACACGGGTAAGCTGTAAGCTTGGCAGCCTTTTCTAAGACTACAATATTTTCTAAGGCTACAATATTAAATGAGCCGTATGATGTTGAGATTTAGGGAAATTGCCTCATTGAACACCAAGATGTATCGATATCTAGTGTGGAAAGTGGTATCGTTTGAGGCTTGGTTATAATGTCTGCTGAAGTTAACAGAAGTTAAACTGAAAGAAATTAGCCTACTTGCAGAGCCAGAGCGTGTCATGAGGCACTAGTAGAAAAGAAAATATTGTGGAATTCTCGGTCTGCTTGGATTTGCCAGATTTGCTTTTAGTAGGTAGAAAAAAAAAATCCCAAATTGGAATTTTGAACAGTTCTGGGGATTTTGTGTATTTGTGTGTATACACATACACATATGGATACCTATACACATGTATATGTATTTGTAGGTGTCATATATCTTTGCCTGAGCAGGCAGATTTTTTTTTTCCAACTTATCTTTTGGGGCAGAAAGTTGCATGTCTTGACTCTTAGAGCCTCTCCAAGTTCTGCCTAGATTTGTTGTCCCTTCAGCTTTTTACTCCATCCCAATAGTAGGAATTCTCTCAATGAGTTTTGAAGTGATTTACTGATGTGAAATAAATATATTTTGTAGAATTTTAAGTTTGCTGCTAAAATATACTTTCTGTTGTTGGCATAAAGCCATCTCCTTACTTTGGTATTTCTAGAAAAACTTTTCTTGTGCCTCTTGCTATTGTCTCTGCCTTTATTAACACACTTTCTGTGAGCAAGAGATGGCTTGTGGTTGCTGCATTCGAGCCTCTGTGCTCCCCTTTAACCCTGGCAAATAGTAGGGAATGACAGTGCTTATGCTGGACCAGCTGCTTTCCTCTGAAATGAGCACTTCTGTCTCTTTTTAGGAGATTCTGTACATTGGTCAACTGTGGGAGCCACAAAACCCACTGCTGATAAAACTAGGTCAGGCCTAATACGCTTGCAGCAAGAGCCTTGTTGAAATGAAAATTCATCTTTGTGTTACATAAACGATTGTTTCTCTTGTCTCAAAGATACAATAAAAGAGAGGATGACTTTCCCAGTCTGAATGAATATAATGATTTCCTGGAAGAAATAGAAGAAATTGGTAAGTCCTAATGCTTGCATTTTTGATGTGCTGTGCTCAGGAGACCATAGGCTTTTATCTTCTGACTCAGCTGCCTATGAGAATGTCTAAGTTGAGTTTCTTTAATAGGATTTATTGTAGTATCTGATGCTTATCTAATTACTTTCGCTGTACATTTTTAATCATATTTGCTGAACTGTGGGACATTGTTCAGTAAAACATTTTAGCTGCCAGAGAAAAATCATGATATAAGGAGGACGCAGTGCATTATAACTGAGAAAGACGGATTTACAGGGCATTGTTGGTGTTACACTGAGGAAAAATTAAACAAAGAGGATAAATTCAAATTTTCTGTATATCCATTAGCTTTATCTACCATGACAGAAGCCATATGGTGTCTTTCATCATTTTTTTTCTTTTTTTGCTTCTGCAAGCAGCGTACTCGAAGTTACTTTGAAGCTGACCTTACATACCACTGTGGTAGCATTTTTTGTTGCTGTGCAGGAGAAGGTGATTTAGGAACAGACACTGATTTCTTTCTCTTTGCATTAGCTGAAACAGAGCTTTGCCCTTTGGGAAGGGACTGTGTTATCAACAGAGTTTTTTCTTCTTTCTTAGGGAGACTTGTGATTTATGACAGAATAATGGAGTTTGCCTAGGAAAACATGGATGTGTTCAAAAGAGTCACTCTTAAATAATTTGTTTCTTGGTTTTAGGGGCTTCTCAACCTTTTATTTTTTTTTTCTTTTCCTTTTGTCCTGGAGGAAAAGAGGTGGAAATTTGAAGGAAAACATGCCACTCCCTTTCAGTTTCTCAGAGAAGCTCTTGCTCTTCTTTGGACTGTGATGTTTGTAGAAATGCATCCAATATATTTATTGGTGTGAGTAATGTATCATGTTTTTATTGGCATCAGAAGGCTGAGGCTGGAGAGCTAAATTGTGTGGTTGGGAATCACCAGGCACACTCATTCCAGTCCAAATATCTGGTGTGGAGACTATGTGGGTGTAGTTCTGTTTGCTTATTGTTTTGGATGGTGTGGAGAAAGGAGGGAGTGAGTAGGAAGAAGGGTTGCAGCTTAGCCTGAGGATGCTGGAAGAGTCTGTGTGCTCATGGAAAGGAAAATTGCTTTTTATTTATGTAGCATTTAATAAAGATTTCCCACTTACTGCTGTTATATCAGTTTTCAGTGTCTATAATGAAGGAGTAAAGTTTTGCCTGAAATTGTTTGAAACTTGTTAATTTGTGCAGGGAGTTACGATTTTTGAGCCCAGTTTTTAAACGTCACAGGGATCCAAAGCTTGTGCTAGTAACTCATTTTGGAAGTGGTAGAACTCTCTGTGGGTCTTTATAACCTTGTGAGCCCAAGTGAATCTGTCTACAGTTGTGTTGATCCTGCAAATATATATAAATAAAAAAAATCTCAAGGAAAGCTATTTGGATTTGAAGTCAGTTGCCAGAAGGGGTCACCTCCTGTGCTAGAAGGGATGCAAAGGCTGACTATTTTCTAATTTTCCCTTGTGGCAGTCAGCATGATCAAAGGAAAGAAAGGTTGCAGTTAAGACAACTCTTCATTTTCACTGTCTGAGGGCTCATTTTGTAACCTACTAACTTTAAGCAGAAAACAGAGGGCTCCTTAGGTTTGAGAACAGCACCTTGGGGTAAAAATTCAAGCCCCATTTCCCCTTTCCTTGGGGACAAAGCTTCTTGCATGCATCTTGTTTTCCAACTTGGTCATTCCTGTTTCCCCAAACTTACCTGTGCTTGATCTTCTGAGCCAAGTTCTGCAGCTGACGGTTGTCCAGCATGTAGCAGAAGCATAGTGATTTCTTGCACTGTTCTTGCTGTACATGTTGGATGTGGGTGGCTGAACAACGTGTTAGAGTTGTCTTAAAGTCTGTATAGCTGCTTAATGTTTCACTGCTAGAAGGAGTTATTTCATGTTTTTGTATGTGTCACTTCCCTACTCGTGTGTGCAAGTGAGAAACTGGGCTGCAGGGAGGGAAAGAAAGAGCGTAGTCATGCAGAGCAAAGCTTTGCCTTTGCGGAGACAATGTATAACCCTTGGCAAAAGCTGTTAGTGGTTGTTAAAACTGACAATTTAACAAGCTTGGGTGCAGAGGATCATTTTTAATTTTCACTTCTCTCCTGCCAAATTCTCAATTTTTATGTGGGAGGGTCAAAGTGACTAAAAGTTCAGCTTTACCTTGTTTCTTCTTTGCTGGCAAGTTCTGTTTCTTTGCGCTGTGAGCGTGTGTGTGTGTGTGTTCAACTACAATAATAGCATGGTAGAGATAAAATATGAAAGTCCTGTTTGATGTGACCCTGACACAATTCTTCTGTTCTTCCAAATGTTTCCAGTAGATCAGCTACAACGTTAGAGGGAGCTGGCCAGCCTGATAGGATGCATGACCTCACCTGAAATATATTTTTCTCCTTTATGTCCAGGTGTATTATATCTACGGATATTTTCTGTTTAAAGAGTGTTGGGTGGTATAGCAAAAGTGTGTGTTTGGGGGGGTGGGAAGTCAAACACTATGGTAGTCACCTCAAGAGCTCCGTTATATAAAAAACACATTTAAGTGGTTTTGAACGTAGCCGCTAAGCAATGCGTTGGATTAAAATGTATTATACAAGGCTTTAAATAGAAACCACGTTTTAAAGCAAGTTTTCCCCGGAAGAAATATCAGTTGGACAACCTGAGAACGTTGTAAACAGTTCATCACTGTTAACACTACAAAGGAAGATGACTGAGAGGGTTAAGTTCTGGCTTTAGGAAAAGCGTGTACAGGCATCTATTGAAATGAGTCGGGTAGCTCTGCCCTTACGATGAGAAGGGCAGGGTTAGACATTAAATGACCAGTCGCAGTCTCCAGACATCCCCCAAACTTTAGTTGCTCTCCCTACAAGGTTTTCTTCTTCCCCCGAGTGTTTCCCTAGCTGTTTTTTTTTTTAAAACCTCCTGTGAAAGCTCCCACAATAGGGCCTGCCTCTCGGCATGTGCATGCGCACGCTTGGCACGCAGCTCCCCTGCTACCCGACGGAGGCCTCCGGGCATGACCACAGCACAATTGTTCCAAGTAATTACTGCTTTCTAAAACTTTCCGTACGTTCAGCTTGGAAAGAGGCTACCAGGTATGTGCCTGTCAGGTTCCCGTGTCTCGTTGCTTCTCGTGCATTTTGTGCAATACCAGCCCCCTGGGTGACTTGTGTTCTTGCTCAGCATCCTTATCCACCGAGTGACCCTTGAATAGAAAGGATTTTACTCTTTGTGATCGCCTGTGGGTTATATTGTGTATTGTTTTGTCCTTTCTGTGTGCATGTAAGGATGGTTATGCTGTTGCTAACAATGGGAATAATCGGATTGGAAATCATCGATCTCTATCAAAAGTCCTTTTGGATTCTCTCCTCCAAACAAAGACTTCAGTACTGTACCTGTTCCAGCCCAAGTGATCTTTCTTAGATGATCCTTGCTAGGGATAGTGGTTTGAAATTCATTCAGCATGGTGCCAAGGTGTTTTTCTGGGAAATTATTGTCGCAAGGGAAGACAACTGAGGATAAATAGAAAGAATTATTAAGAATTATTAGTATCTAACTGGTGTTTATTTTTTTTTTTTTTTTTCCTCCTCAGCTTAGCCATAAGTTTTCTTTTATCTCTGTTAAGTGTTTCATAGTAAAAACAGAAATGCTTGCTGGAAGGGACCTCTCAAAGTCATCTACCCCATCTCTCTTCCCGTCTTCCAGCTTCCCTCTGCCAAACTGGGGAGTCAGAGGTAGGACAGGGCACTGAAAATGTGACCAGGATTGCTGCAGCAAAGCTGGGTCCTCAGGGCGGGCTGAGGATCTGGTTGTCCATCTTCCTTTCTAGTGCTCTTCCCAAAGCAGTTGCTTTTCTGCTGTTCCCAGTCTCTGGTTGGCACTTAGGAAGATAATAATTGAAAAAATGGTTTGTAGTAGGACAGGAGGAATGTTGTTTCTGACAAACTAATTTTTATTAATATTTCTTAACTTTCACCATGCTCGTCCCAGTATAATGTGGGCTGAATGCTACATTTTGCAAGATAACCATGTGCAATCTTATTCTTTCTTAATATCTCTTAGGGATTTGGAGGACTGCAGAGGAGGTCAGGAAAGTGTTAAACTTTGAAAGAAGCAGCCATTCAATTTATTTCACTTTATTGCTAAAGTAACAGGCTAAATCAATTTTAGCCTCCTAAAGAAATAAAAAATGATTTTTGACTACATACCATTTGATAAAATAAGCTTCATCATAAAATATATAATAAATTGACTACCTTTCTGTTGGAGCACTTAGTGCCAGCCCTACACTGGTCAACATATAGTTTACTGCTTTTTTTTTTTCTCCCTCTCTTTTTGTAATTGTAGATACCATTAATCCATAGCTTTCTCTTATAGAAGAGTGGGATGTATGGAGCAGCATCTCCTGTGTCTGGTTGGGCCTCCACCTAGCTGAATTCAGCAGGGGTTCCTCACAGCTGGGACCAGAGAGGGTGGAAGGTGGGTGTCGTAAGTGGTTTGTGGGTGAGTGAAAAATGAACAACGTAGGAACTTGCTCTGTAGATCCTCAGTTTAGTACCTGCTGCCGCATCAGAGAGGGAGTGTAAGTACTTTTACATGCTAATGTTACTCTCCAATAAGGAATGGGCAGGAGAAGTCTCGGAAAATATGTAATATCGCCGACTGAAAAGGGGAGATTTTGATCAAGCTGATCAAGCCCGACATTCGCTTACATGCTGCAACTCTAGATAAATTATTGCACCATGTAATCCAAGAATTTGTCTCAAATTTTCTTCTTTCTTTAACAACAACTAAAAAAAAGTGCTTTTCTGTTTGTTTTACAATTGCACAGTGAATGTTGCTTTAGAAAGATTAAAAAAAATTAAAATCTCTCTTTAAAAGGCTGAATTTGAGAAGTACGGAGTTTTACCTAAACAGAATGAAATGCTTCAGAAAAACACAATAGTCTTCCTGTTATACTTCAACAGATGTCTCAAGGCAAGTCAATTTATAAACCAACCAATGTGAGATGGATAAGTAGATAAATAATTGTTGCATACAAAACAGCTTCTGTTTCTTTTCCCTGAAGGGCTTCAGGCCTCTTATATCGGCTTATGCTATATTTCAACATGGACAAAAATAAGTCTGGCTTCTCTTTGAAACTTTTTTCAAACTAGCCATCTGCTTTGCCAGTCATAGTCGGATCTATACCAATATTTTTTCAGGATAGGTGTAGCATGTGGGTTAGGCTTTTAACTCTTTGTTTTCCTCCTAGTTTTATAACCTAATCTGCTTTTATCTGTTTTTTTTTTTTTAATTGAAACATCAGGAAAAATTACATTAAAAATTAAATTGTAGGAAATTCAAAGCAGTCCAAATTGAGCAATGCAATGAAGTTCTCTCTATATAAAAGGTGTGATGCTGTATATGACTTGTTCATATGTCTCTGCCCTTTGGTTTGAAGGGGACATGGGAAGAGTCTCTTAATTATTCTTCATGGCCTAGTCCCCTACCAAATGGACTTTCAGTTGTAATTGTGAGTGTATAATTGTACGAATCTGTGTTCTCTAAATATTAATGAAAAAAAATGAAGATCATGAAAAATATATTAGAAAATGTACTGGAAACTATTTGAGCTGGCTGGCTGGCCCCTGGTAGCAACCATGCAGAGTCCAAGAGCATAGTTTGTCCTGCTGCTAGCATATTTGTGGTAGGAGGAGGATTTTTGTTTTTCATTTATTCAAGGACAGCTGTTGGCACTGCTCTTGATCGAGTGACGTCCAGCTCCTAACACTGTTGCAGCAAAAAATACCTCTTCAGTATTTTACGTTTTGAAATCTGGATCTGGCATTGAGGAGCAGCAGTTAAGGGTGCTGTTATGGGACCAGATGCTCCTCTGTAATGCCTGTGAGTTGTTGCCCAGGGGGGAAATCCATTTATCTTTAAGGACATAGGAAGTAGTGATCCTTGGAGTTGTATTTCTGGTGTGGAAGCACAATAAATGTGGCAGAGCAAAACCAGCGTGGTGCAAGGGAACACGAGGATCGAGGAGACTCGTTTTGTGGCGAGCATCCACTGGAGCACGTGTTTGACCACAGCAGGGAAGCAGGAGGAATAAACCTTTTCTAACCTTACTCCCAGCAGGGCTGCAGGCCTTTAAGGACTGGCTGCACAAGTGGGTCTTGGAGATTCCTGAAACACTGATGGGTCCCTTGCATGGAAATGTTGCTTCATACCAAGCTGCAAGTTACATGAACTTTGGAAGTAGCCCTGAATAAAGGGGGTGCATTGGCATAAGTGTAAAACTTTCCTTGCTTTACCCAATATAAGCTTAACATTTTACAACTTTGTGGTACAAACCTAAGAACCTATTAATGCCAACTAGGAAAGAAAAACAAATTAGCCAGTGCTCGTCAGAGAACCTAGCTCACTAGCTTATTGCTGGATTATTTTTAGAGGAATACCCAAGATGTTCAGGAGCCCAATGGCATTTGGCTTCTCATCTTGTTCCTCCTCTTGCACCTGAAGGTGGCATCTGGGCATCCTGCTAGCACAGCATGTCTCGTGCTATTTCTTTCTTGTGTCGTCATTGAAGAGTTTGGAGAGCTGCTGTGTGGATTTAAGTTGTAGGAAGTGCTGACATTCCCATGCAGCTGCTGTCACTGCAAAGCCCCGATCTTGAGTGTGTGCCAGCGTTTTCACATGACAATTCTTCTCTGCCATAATGCTCAAATATTAAACTGCTTGTCAGCTGGAAACTCTAGGCTTGGAAGTTGGAGGTCAAACCAAGACTAAAATAACATGTTTTCTTAAGGAAATGCTGCCACAACTGCAAACTGAATATTTGCTGCAATATGAAATTGGACGACATTGTTAATGCCTTTCGGAGAGGAAAAGCAATAAAATGTAGCTGAGATGAGTAACTTCTCCCAAAACCCAACTTTGAAAGTCAGAGAGCTCTGTGGCTTCTGCCATGCCAGTGCCTACAGGCACCACCTGAGATGCTGTCAAGACTGCTGAGCTGGACGCTGCACATGGCTGCAGACTCGGCTGCCCAAATGTGGGAGAAAGGAAGTATTATTCCCCTGCCCTCGTCTTTGCAGAGGGAGGACCTCCAGAATAGAGGTCAAGTGCTTTGCCCAGGATCAGTAGTGAGGTTGGAAATTGAACCAGGTTTGGGTTCTCAGTCACATGCTTAAACCACAAAACCAGGCTGCATCCCAGCTCATTTTGGAAGTTGGAAGGGTGTGGGGATAGAGCTCGGCTGTTTTAGGAGTCAGGATGAATTGAAATGTCAGTCCTTTGCTATTGCTTGTTCTTCGGAAAAGAGGAAAAGCATACAGTGGTGTTTTTAATTGTTTGCTTAAGGTTAGGAATTCATTCAGCTGTATTGTATTCTACCGGCCTTTTTTGTTGCAGTTTAAGCAAGAACTGAGGACTTCTGGAGGTCTAAGAGGATCCATCAGTTGAGTACTCCGGGAAGGAGTATTCTTCCTACTCCCGTGTCTGTATTCCTGCAGTTTCCATTGTACCAGCTCTGGCATTTGTCCGACCCCTTTGCTGAGCCAGGCCAGGCTGTGGGGAGGTTTCCATTGCTTCTGCAAAGGGTCCAGAAAGTCCCAGAGTTGGAGCAGGGGAGAGGGCCAGGTTTAGACCGGGAGGTGGAGGTGAGAACAGGACACCACTGCTGGCAATAGGGAGCTGCTGGGGCTGGGTGAGTCTGACTGAACCATATCCCACAGCCCTGCTCTTTTGGTCCTCTCCCCCTTCCCACCCACCTCCTATTTTGTGTTGCACCAGTGGTGTCTGCTTTGAAACCTGCTGTTCCTTTTGCTGCTCCGCAAGACTGAAGTCCCGTATTGGCATCTTCACCTCTTTCCATTCTTTAGGAGTTGGCTGAGGGCAATGGCTATGTCATCCCTTCTTGCAAAGGGTTTATCAATAATGGTGCAGACTTCTCTGCTTTTCCTCTGAATGCCCTGCGACCACGTGGCAAACCTCTTAAAGGGTTGTCCTGGGCTGGGGGTCCAGGATGGCTTGAGGAGGGAGGTGGGCACGAGCCCAGCATCCCCTCTGGCTGGGGCTGCCCAAGTGACTCGCGGGATAATGGCTCTCAGTTGGGATTCGCTTGACCCCCGGCTGAACTAGTGACCTGGGGGTGAAAGGCTCGAGCTCTGTATCGAATTACTAATCGTCCAAACTATATTCATCTTTCAAGCTGTTGATTATAGCCACCACAGAACTTCCTGAAGTAGCTTCTGCGCCATATGTAGGTAATTGGGAATATCCAGCTAAGCAGTGGGGCTTGCTGGCTGACCCTACTGTACAGCTTGTTCACAGCCGTGTGGACATGTCCTCTGTGCATTTGTGTGTGACATGAGAGACTAAAACCATCTCGTTTAACCTCCCCATGCAAATGCATCTGCACATTCCACGTAATAAATGTAATTGTGCCGTGGAGCCTTGGAGTTGTAAAAAGATGTGACCGTTTTCAAGAGTACCTGAAAATACTTGTTCTATAATCCTTGTGCATTAGGCAGCCTTATGAAATGGAAGGGCCTAGTTTCTAACCTTGTGTTAATATGCATGTGCCTAGTCTGATTTCATTTCACAGGAATCTGTGTGTTCTTAGCTGTAACTGCTACTTAAAGGTCAGTATTTTGCTGACAATATCATAGTTATTCATTATCAGTATTCAAAATAGGATGGGAAAAAAAAAACCCGGTGAATTTTCATCTGCTGCAAATATATAAACCTAAAGGAACTCCACTGCTTTTGTATTTTGCAGTGGTTTAGCAGACTGCATCTTGCTTTGCAAAGCGTATTTAAATAAGAGTTATTTCTGCAATGTTTGATGCTAAATGCTAAAAGGGAGCGAGAATATAAGGGTAGTATTTCTTTGTTGTAGTTGTGCATGCCAACCTAATTCCTTTCCTTCATGTCTCTGATATTTATGCAGTATTTAACTTGACCAACAATGTGGATTTGGAGAACACCAAAAGGAAAATGGAGATGTACCAGAAGGATAACAAAGAAGTCATTCAGAAAAATAAGATAAAACTGGTTAGTTGAACTCTTTATCTCTTTACAATTTTTATTCATTAGTGAGAAAGTTAAGGATTTTCTAAGTGGGGTACTTCCTAAAATAGTAGCTTAAAACCAAATCAAAGCTAAAACATGATGTAGGTTTCCCATTGTATTAAAAAAGTGTAATAAACTAATATTCTGTGATACTATTATTTAGTGCTGCGCAGAGGTGAAACGGATAGCTGGAACACAATTATTCTTTACTTTGGGAAGAGCTTAAAAAGAGGGACAGACAGAAAAGTCTGTATCTAATTCATCACCGCTGCGTGCCTGCTGGCAGTGTCGTTGGACAATATCCAGGGGAGACCAAGTTCATTCCTATAGCAGGACAATCATTCCTTTCTCATCTGAAGGAAAAAAGGAATCCAGACTCAGACATTATGAAGCTCCCAAGAGAGACTTGTAAGACTGAGAGAAAGCAAAGGTCTGGTTTATGCAAAATTTAAAATGAAGGATGTTGAAACAAACTTGAAAATTTTTGTTTAAGAGCTGATAATAATAGCGGAAGGATTGTATACATTGTCCGTATGCAGAACACACGGGTCTTTGAAGATTTATTCATTTAAATACGGCTCAGATATAATTTTGTTCTTTAAAAATAAACTTACATGGATTTCTTTCTTAAGGAAATGTTTAATCTGCTAAATATTTTTTCAGTTTAAAAAATATACATCGTTATTGGTTCCTGAAGGAAAATGTCTGCCAAGAGTGTGACATAACAGGGGTGTGTGTCTGTGTGTGTATCCTCGCTGTCCTAAGGACTCTCTTTCAAATCAGTAGGGGTGAAGTCCTTGCTCCCATGAAGTCTGTGGCAAAACTCCCAGTGATTTCTTCGGCCCCAGCATTTCACAGGAGGGGGTTGGAATCTGAAAAATGTTTGTTTGAACCTCTTCCTTTTAAAGGCAAGGAAATTTCCCTAGGGGTCCATCTCTGATCTGTTGTCCGGTGGCCGACGCTGTGCAATATCCTATGCTTCAGAGGAACACAGAGCTTGAAGACATCCTTGACCACGTCTTATGTTACACTATGAGCAAAACCTCTAAGGTCACTGTCAGAATACCCTGAGTCTTTCTTTTGTTCATGTATATGCGTTATAGGCAGCCTGTGCACTGTTTTTACGAGCTTATTGAGCAGCATAGAACTACTCCGTCCCCACCTGGGAAGCTGCAGTCCAGCAGAGTCCATCTCCATCTCCTGGTCCATGTCCTTGTAACTTCTTCTCAGCCCTTCTTTTCTGCTGCTCTTGGCATCATGAGCATGCTTTTGTTCTTTATAAATGAAAATATTAAGTTATTGAACTAGTTGCCTCAGGTTTGAATGACTGCCAGTTCAAGACAGGACACATTTGTTGTCTTGTAGTAGTTTCTTAGGGCCTTACTATTTCTGTGCTAACCCGTGTGTTGGCTTTGTAGATTTAATGCAAGATCATGTAGGGAA
>NW_010578124.1:63543-108830 GCF_000705375.1 Tinamus guttatus
GCACCCTCAGCCCCTGTGTGCAAAGGCAAGTTTCCCGAGCTTTGCTTTTTTGGGGGCAAGGGGGAGTATTTTACATGTGCTACTGATCTTTTTTGCATCTTGGTGATTTCCTGTTTTCCAACACATCTTAAAAAATCTGCACATTTTAGGCTGTGTTTTAGAGCTGAAAATGCCAAGCGAGGTCTTGAAAATAATGCCCCTTCCCCAACAAACCAAAAACGAAGCAAAGCAAAAACTTTTGCATCAAAGTTATCTCCTATCAACTAATCAGTCTGTTTTGTCAGAGATACCTGTACTATGTTCGTTGTCCCTTTTCCCCCAAGGATTTCACAACGTAATAACATTTGCAGCTTATTTTATTTCCAAAACTAGTGCAGCTTTTTTGAAGTTTTGCAGATTGTTTGCTTGAGCTCCTGTAGTATAAACTGTATTTTCTTCCTTTTTCTTTTAAAAAATCTGAGTGCTCGAAGGGAGATTTATATGTGCCATGAAACGCTTTCTGTGTGTATAAATAAATAAAAAGGTGTACAGAAAATGTTCATCTTTCAATTTAAAAACAGAAAATACTCTAAATGAAAGCCTCCAGATATCAGAGGGTATTGTCAGCATTTCATAAAACTGCTGATCTGTCGTGTGGGAGAAGAAAGAAGATACAGTTATGGTGCATGGTGAGGACAGTGGAAGTGCTTTTCCATCCATTTATAAATGGGTGTTAAACAGTATTATGTGGAGAAGACTATTTTAAGTCTCCAGATTTGAGTAAACTTCATCCAAGAAAGAACTGGATGAGCAGATTTTGAGTATTGTGCTGTTTACACCTTAATGTTCGGAACTGGAGCAGGGAGGAAGCTCCAGGTGACTGAAAAGGTGATAGTTATTTTATCTGTGTTCAGAAAATCTGAGTACTCGGTTAGTGGAACTGGTTTGATCCCCAGTTAAAAACAAGCAAACAAAACCTGACTGAGCTCAGTCCTAGATTAAAAAAGAACAGCTTAAAAAAAAAAAAAAAAAAGAAGAAAATACTGTTTAAAAAAAGAGTTAAGGATAGGAATTTTAAAAGTTGGAGAAAAGCTGTGGGAAATAGATTGCATCAAGCAAAATAGATTTTACACTCTGATAAAACTACAGATTCGGTTGAGAAAGGAGAATGCTTGATTTGCTTTGTACATGACGTTGATTTAAGAAAAAATACATGAAGACTGCGTTATACAATAATAACAATACCTACACTCCATGGTAAATGGATTAACTGGCGAACTTGCAACTTTTGTAGCTGTTGGTTACCACAGCATGGAAATATTTCTGTGGGTGTTCTGTATGGGCACAATTCAGTGTCTGGAAGCAGATGTTGAATTTCTGTGGATGACATGCAAGTTGGCAGGGGGCAGGGCAGTTTTGATGACAAGCTGGCCTCATGTGAATGAAATGTATTTTAATATGGCTAAATGCGAAATTATAAATAGAAGAATAAAGAACAGGCTCCGCGAGGTGGATTTGGAAGTCTAGCTAGACGGGTTAACCAATCTGACCCACGGCCACGGCATCTGTGGAGGCCTTGGCTGGATGAGTGGTGCTGGAATAAGTAGGAAACGACTCGACTTTGGTAACATTTGCAGGCTGGAGCGTTGTGCCGGCTGCGTTTTGAATGCAGAATCTGGTGAGGGCGCCCGTAAGAGCCACTGGTGTTCGTTCAGAGGTGACAGGCTCTTTGCTGGGCCTGTGGCCTAGGAGAAGGTCAGGGTATGACCCGCTGTACGGGAGGCGCCTCCTCAAGGGGAAAGTCCCCTGAACAGGGTAGCCTCAGTTAAACAAATGGGAACTAAACAGGGAGCAAAGAGGGGCTGAAGTTCACAATGTTCGGATGGGTAATTGCCCTCCCTGCTAAAATGCACTGTGGGATGTGATGAAATCTCCGATTCTTGGTGTCTCCAGCTCAGCAGGTCGGGGATGCCGGTGGGAACGCTGCCAGCTGCACCCTGCCGAGCTGCAGCAGGAGCAGCTCTGTGCTCAGCGCCCGTGCACCGCTGTGGCCCCCGGTCCCTGTCACTGCATCCCGGGGCAGCAACAGGTTTTTCTGACAACCTCCCGAAACTCAGGCCGCCCGTTTTGTATGACTGTGCTGGGAGCAGGAGGGAAAGTCGAGCTGCTTCGGGAGGCCGGACTCTGAAGCCCCTTGCTGGACAGGTCTGCCCAGATGAACCCCCCGTCGGCTCTGCAGCTTTGCAAGCCGCTTAGTGTTGCTGTGAAAAGTCATATTCAGCTCCAGTGCTAACGAGTTTCAGCCAAATCACTACGTGACATCTCCCCTTGTGCATCTTCCCTCGTTACTCGGGCTTTTTTGGTGGCGTCTTCCTTGATTTTTCCCCTTGCAGGAAGGGACAGAGCTAGCCAAGATACGTGGCTAACCCTGAGCTTGTGTTTACTAAAAGGTTTTAAGCACGTGCCAGTTGTGGCACTCCACGTGGTGCTTTTTTAAAAATATTTTTCCATCTTAAATGTGTTTTTCCTGGGATGGTCCAGGCTGGCAATGTCCTCCAGCCCGGCTGTAACGGGCCACGCTCCTCGGTCACGTTCCTGCCTTCCCAGACAAGTCCCCTCTTGCTGCCCGGCAGCGCTTGGGGAAGTTGGCTCCCTTCAGGTGTCCTGTGGGTGCCGTGGGCTCCCCCCTTGCAGTGGGAGCATCCTTCCCTAGTAAACCAGGAAAGAGCATCCCCTAGAGCACAGGAAAGACAATTAAGTTGTGAGGATCCCTCCTGGATTTCTATTTTATTCTCTTGGATTTTGCTCTTTTTTGAGCAGGAGCAGCTTTTTCTTTGTGGTCTAGTAGAACACAGCAGCTTCCTCTTAATTTCTCTCCGCAGATTCTATCTTCCCGCACATTAAGCATATCTGCCTAATCAGTCAGCCTCATTTACCCCTGTCAGTGGGGGAAGGGGCTTCTGACCTTTTCTGCTCGTCATCCTCGTCAGATTAGCAAGGAGGCTTTCTGCATGTTTGAGTATTTAAAGCATTCTCATTAAACCTAATCTCAAATCAGTATTTCTAAAGAAATTACCATCTTAATTGTACTTCTTGCAGTAGTGCTGCAAATACTATTTCCTGCCAATGCTTGTGCTTGAACAGATCTTGGTATCAGCCAAAAAGAGCAAAGGTGGTCAGGAATGAATAACTCTTTCAGGATTTCCAGGGCTTTTCAGGCTGTGCAAACCCAATCTAATGTCTGGGCATGGAAACACCCTTCTGCTTCCTGGTGAGTGTAGTGATCATTTCTGCCTGGGAGATGATTTAATGGGAAGCTAATTCTGAACAGCCCAGAATGCTTCGGGCATGAGCGGCAGTTTGCACATGTAGCAGGAATTAATTTTGTTACAGTAATTCTAGTTTTCTTATCAAGTTTCTGCTGCTTCCAGGACTGCAGGAGACTTTTGGTGCTTGTAGCTCTGTGCTTTGCATCACCGTTATGGTTAAAAGCACGTCGGCTCGGATCCAGGTCCTCGGAAGCGCTGATGTATCCCTCTTGATTTCCTTGGAAGCTGGGCACGTGCAAACCTGGGAGTCTGGGATCCAGATCTTTGCATGTTTTTTATGAGAGATGAGTGCCACGGACCGGCTTGAGTGAATGCCACCTTAGTGATGTTTCAGGCCCCTTGCCCTGTGCCTTTTTGCTGTTGCTTCCAGGTTATGTTTCTTTGTTCCCTTCCCTTCTTCTTCCCAGGAGACTGCCCTGCCAGTGGTGGTATTCTTGAGTAATTTCATGTAGTTTAAAAGCCCAGTTGCCTTTAATAGGATTGCCAAATGGGCAAGAGAAGAACACAGATATTCTCTGGCCTGCAACCATGTGAGAAAGCATTTCCTCTCCGTTTCATACCCAGACACCTCAGAGGTGATAGAATGGACCACTGATCATTCAACGTTTTTGTTTTTGTTACTCGATAGTGGGGCGAGTATTTATTAATAGAAATATTAGTAGACACTGAGATGAAGGGTTGGTTGTACTGTGTTTCTCTCCGCTTAGTGTTGTGACCAGAATGGTCACCACCGCTTGGGAATTTGCAGCTTAAATAGGAAAGGGAACCAGATGCAGAAAGGGGATGCAGCTTGTCCGGGGTTAGACAGCAGACCAGTGGCAGAAGGAGGAATAGGAGTTAGAGCTGCTAAAATTTTAACCTTCAATTTCTACTTCTATCTAAATCGCAGCAGTGGTTTTAGCCATAGTTTTGTATGTGTCTGAATATTACCGGGATTTTATTCCAGCTGTCGCTAGCAGGAAACTAGAGCAGTTCAGAGCTGGCGAGGGCAACGCCAAGTCTGCAGCAGCAGCAGCGGTTTGCAGGAGGAGCAGTCAAATCAGGATTTCACAGGAATGAGTGTGCCGGATGCAGGATGCCCAGGACACCTCAGGAATGCAACTTACTGCTAAGCTGAACATATCAAGTGTGAGGGAAGAGATTTCTTGTAGTGCTACACTTGCATTATTATTCTAATGAGAAATAACATTCTTGTTTTACATTTTGTGGAACAATCTCTGTTAAAACATTGACCTCATCGGCTCAAGTTAAATGAACTATTCTCTGTTACTGCCTTTTCCTACAATATTGCTTCCTGTGCAAACAAATGTTCAACGGCTGCTCCTGTTTTTCAGGCTGTTTCTTTTATAGCTCGTGGAGCAATTATCCAAAATTCTGTTCCAAATGCAAAAAGAAGTCTCTCTAAATACTTTCTTAATCAGCTGTGCTCCTTCAGAGTTGTTTAGACATATGCCAGGTACTCAGAGGTAAGTGAAGTCTATCTAGCACTGCTGCTATTTAGCCTCTATCCTGCAGCTCCAGAGAGTGCTTTGCCATTCCAGCTGTGTGACAAGGAGCTGTTTCAGCCTTCCAGCCTGGCTTTGCCACTTCTTGCTGCTCTGTTTTTTTAGGAACTGCTCTTAATATTTGCTTGAAGTTTATATTTAAAAAAAAAAAAGGCACGAATTGAGCCTATTTCCTTCCTGCCCTGTTGGCTCAGCTGGTCTGTCTTCAGGCAGAAGCAGTTCAGATGGAATCGATTTCTTTGAGATTCGTGCCAGTTGGAGTTTAACTGGTATTTTGTGTTTAATCTTTGTTCTGTGCATGGTATGCACTTCTTTTTCTTTCTTTCTTTTTTCTTAACTGGTGAAATATTTCCCCCTTCACAACATTTCCTAGGTTAGTGTGTGCTCCAAGGAAGGTAATGTACACGCTTCTTGGCCCCTGTTCCAGCACAGGACACAAGCAAGGACGGAGTCCCTTCTGGTGTACAAGAAAGGAAAAAGGCAAGAAAGGAAGAACAAAAACAAAACAAAAAAACAAACCAAAAATGCATTAAAAAAAAAACAGTGTGGCAACTGGGTCTTGCCCATCTCCTTACTGTAGCAGTGCATAGATACAGAATTCATGTATATCCATGTCCATATGATGTAATGGACACCAAAAATGCAGAATGATGGAATTCAGTTTAGGTCTGAATAACCAGATTTGAACTATTTAATACAACTGTGGAGTGTCCTGTGACCCACACAGCTCGTGCAAGTGGGAGACCTCAGACTGCCCCCATTACGCATCGATCCGAAGCGGCTTTGGGCCCCACTTAGAGTGGACAGTGAAATTCCTGTTGCCAGTGGTCTATATCTACAAATTAGTGAATTCTCCTCTCTCCTCATCCTTAACTCTGAGCACTCTTCCCCATAATTAATTATCTGCAATTCTGCTAATCCACTGGAGGGGAGGGAAATTGGAAAAGGCTAGGGATGTCTTGATTTCCCTCCTTTCTGCAGCCCATCCTGGGTAGCTTTCTGCCTGCCTCTGCCACCGCACTCCAGTTTCTGTGGTCTGGAGGCACCGTTTGATGTGTGTGTATCTGCTTTCAGCGCCCAAAGGAGTGTCTGGGCTGCTCTGGGGTTTCTTTGTAGATTCCTGGAGCAAAAGCACTTTCTAAGAAGGCAATTTCTCTCATCTGAGAGATTAGGTTAATTTGCCATTATGGATTTGACATCTGTCTATGTTTACAAGGCGTATCTCATTACATGGGAATATTGCATCTGTTTCCTTTAATACTTGCTGCTTCTAGGCTTCAGGTGACTTCACACAGTGTTTTCTTGTGCAGCTCACAACTGGTTTGTCACATAAAAATGAGCATATGCTGGATTGCAAATATAAGACTGGTTGCCTTGTTAATGCTGCGACTTTTCTCTTAGCCCCCAACCATAACAAAGAGTGTGTCAGACACTTCCTTCCTGTATCGCCCTCTTCCAAAGGGAACCTGGATGTGCAGGTGAGAAGGGAAGTCCCAGGAGGTTCCAACAGGTCTAGTCAGATTTGTGCATTTTTTGGGTGCCTAGTAAAAATATTGGATGTTATTTTAGGTTTTAACTTGTCATCATTAACTTTTTTTAATTTAATTTTTTTTAGACTAAACATTGCATCGGTCTGGTGAAAAGGGTATCTGGTTTGAAAAGCAAGAAAAGGAAAAAACGTGGCTTCTAGATCTCAACTTTGTGCTTTGTCCTAATAGCGATACAGAATTCTAACATATAGATGTATATATGATCTAAGGAACACCAAAAATGCTGAATGACAGAATTCAGCTTAGGACTAAAACACCAGATCTGAATTATTTTAACGCAGATCTGAAGTGTCCTGTGTTCCACATAGTGTGCATCTAAATCTTGTAGTAATATTTATAGAATATGCTGGTGGCTTTTGAAAAGCGTGGGGGAGGATGATTAGCAGTAGTAAATACATTTGTTTTAATAAATCTCTAGTCCTCGATTTAAATAAAGAGGTTTTGTTAAGATTCAAGCACACACATGCCTGGCTGTGCTTAGATGTTTTGAACTCTGTTTTTGAAGTGTTTGCCAGATAACACTTTATTTAAAAGCGATCCATCCTCAGAACGCTTCCTGTGCACTCCAGCCCACAGACTGAAGTCTAAAACATTTAATTGGTCCTGGGCTCAATGTGTAATTACTAATATATAAAAGTGCCTAAACACTAAGTGCTTTATGTTGACTTAATGAATATTTTCCCTAATGTAGGTGAGAAATACTTTAAAACACGCAAAGAAAAGACAGTATTTGCCATTTCTTCTCCCTGTGTCTTATGTGGTGCTAGCCTTGGAAAAAGAGACTGGATTTGGAAAAAGCAGTTTGCAGTCTCCCCATATCTCTTTGCAGGATTTCCTGCTGGGAATGCCTTAGGAGGGATGCTGCAGTCAGGATTAAACAGTTTGGTGGACAGACATAATCAGAGACGCTTGACCTGACTCTGTTTCATGGTTGGGCTCTTTCACTCTGCTCTGTTAGAATAAATATTTGTACATTCACTTTAAGGCTTCTTTACACGGCTGAAGCAGCACATGATTATATACACGTTTTAGAATAAATAAGAATTTGGCCCTTAAGTTTGCACAGCTGTAATGGCTGGAATTTAGTAAATGAAATAGTGATAACACTGTTAGTTGTGTAGGGGGTGGATGCAAGACAAACACATTTGTTAGTAGTCGGTGGCTGTGGTTAGCAGTGGGGCGAATCTGTCCTGTTTTTATTTGTCACTTTTGGGGATGGAATCATTTGTCTTCTCCTGCTTTTGATTTTTGGAGCTGCCTAAGGACTTGCTCCATATCGGAACAGCAAGTGTAGCAAGAACTGGGCTTTACATCCTAATGCAATATACATCCTAGGCAGAAGCAAGGCCTGCCAGCATAGCTGCCATAGCACAAAGACACAGACTGTGATCAATCTGAGGAAAATGCCATTTAAATCAGCCTGAGATCTTCCTAATTCTGAGTCTTATAACCCTGAACATACTCTTGCTTGAGTAGGTGTTAGTGTGAGCAATAAGGAGAGGTCTGACTGAAAGAAAGAAGGTGGCTGGGAGGAGAGTCCAAAAACCAGCTGGCAGGGAAATAAAGAATAATAATAATAAAAAAATCTCAATCATTGTTTGTTTTGGAAAGATCATGCTTTAAGCACATGGAAATACTTTACACATTTGAGAAGTGCTGACTTCCTACATGCCTTGTGAAGGAACAGCAAATCATTCATATAATGTAAACACATTTATAGATTGTTCCAATATAACTTTTTCTGTGCTGCTGTTTTTTAAAAAACAAAATTTTAGTACATATATCCTCTTTTGATGCACTGCTTTATCCCAGAGCTGCATACTTTGTGGGTGTTAAATATTAATATTTGTGCTAAGCTCACAGTGGAAAGTTGAACCATGTTTTAATGCGCAAAATTGTTAAATATTACTGTACTATTTAAAAATAAAACATACCAGAAAGTAGTGGTAAGGTGGAAGAAAAATGAATGCCTTCTCTAAAGATATTAATATAGCCTGTCTCGTAATCATCTGGATAGAGATGGTATAAAAAGGCTGAGAGATGACATGGATTCTCTGTAGGGGCTGAATTTGAAGTTGGGGAAGAAAAAAGAATAAAAGAGGAAACTCTAGTGCCAAAATCGCAGTAGGTATTTGTGGAATCGGATAATCACAGGGCTGCAAGGGGTTTCCAGAGGTCACCCAGTCCTTTCCCCTCCTCCTTGGAGGAGGATCACTGGGATTTAAGCTGTTCCTGACAAATTCTTGTCTAACCTGTTCTTAAAGCCCTCCTCAGATGGAGGCTTCATGGTCTCCCTGGGCAGTAGCCTTTCCTTGTCCTTGCTGTTGTCCTTCTTATATTTTTAATATCTTAGATTTTAGAAGAAGCTATATATTTCCTTGATGCAACACGAGTCCATTAGTTTTGGGTCTGTCTACACAGACATGGGAATTGGGTTGTTCTTTTCCTCTTTATAGAAACTTTTTATGTACTTGAAGCTGACTACCTAGATGGAACTTCAGTAAACTAAATATTTTAGAATTTTTGTTCTTAAAAAAAACAACAACAACAAAAAAGCATCGTAATTGCTCCTGAAACAATAATTGCTTTGTTCTGAAAAGTCTTTTGACAGTCTGTTGGTCTGTTTCCTCTACAGAGAGTAGCTATGAAATATATATCTCAACTGATAAAACGATTCTTGAGAATCAGAGATTAATATTCATTTAAAGAGAATAGTAAAAGCATTGAAAGAATTGCAAGAGCAATGGAAGGTTTGGAGCTGTTTAGTCAAGCCAAAATAATAAATTTGGGTATGGGCATAGAAGAAAGCCTATTTCTTCCAGAATCTCATTTTCTTACAATTTGTCTACATTGGTGAGAAGACCACTTCTGTTTCCTTACATCATTTCTGCTGTTGCTCAGAGTGTTTTGGGGTCGTTCCTTGATCATCCGGCCCCGTTTGCCTGGAGGATTCCTCTGAGGCAGCTCTTGGGGCAGCGGGGGCTGCTCTGGGCACTTGCCTGGTAGGCACATGTGTGCCAGCACATCAGGGACCAGATTTATTCCTGGTTATTCCAATTCTCAGGACCTTGGTACTTCAAATGCCACATGTTGTTGTAAGGTCCACATTGCTGCACAGGTAGAAGATTTCCTCTGTGTCTCTCTTGCCTTCCTTGCCTCTTTAGGGTTGTCTCTGGGCAGGTTTTGGATAAGTGCAACCTTAAGCAGGGGTGTATGAACATGCAGGACTGCTGCTCCCCTTCTGCTCTGATCTCTGTGACCAGATCTACCAGCCTTGCTCGTGTGTTCATCTCTGTAAAGAAGAAATCTTGAGCACATTGACTGAGGCCATGGGCTCCTCACTCCCTTGCCCCGAGCTTGTGCCCAAGCGGCATCAGGGACAGGTCAGTGTTTGCTACGGGTCTCCAGGGAGTCCACCTTGGAGTTTTAAAATACCGCATTTGTAAATTAAAAGTATGTTTTAAAAATAGAGATGTATTTCAGAGTAGTCGTTAGGAGTCTTTGTTTTCAATAGTCAATATTCATCCAAGATGCCTTCATTTTGTGCTAGGATACGTTGCAGCAAAAGATATTTTGGATCAAAGAGACAATGTTCTGTACCAAGGAGACTTCAGTAATAACTTTCCTGAAGAATGTTTGTTCAGGTGCGGAGGGTGGGAGAAGGGAATATTGTTTTAGGCAATTGGCGTTGGACATCAAAAGGTGAATTTCCCCATATATACCTAGTCTGCATTCAGTGTGTCAGTCGAGGTGTCGCTGGAAAGGAGAACTGACAGCGTTGGCCACTTATGAAAGAGAAGTTATCCTCATGAAGGAGCGCCTTGGTCTCAAAGTCTGGCACATCTTTGTTCCTGTTAACCTTTTTTTTTTTTTTTTTTTTTTTTCAGAAGAGAAGCGTGGATATGGAAAGTATCAAAGCAGAGAATTAACTATTTTAATTTATTGTTCTGTTTTCCCTAAAATTAGTTGCTACATAGGTAACTCTATATTTTGGGGGAAATAGGAGATTGTGGTATGATTTGTGACATGCATTATGTTTCCCGCAGGATATGAGGCAGAGCAGTGTAATCCTATGAGCCTTGCAAAGAAGGCAATGGATAAGCACAGTAACGTGTATTTTTGCAAGCTCTATTTTAAAAAATAGAAAATACTTAAGAATATTGTGGATACAAAAAGAAACCTGCTTTGAGTAGCTTAGATGCATGGGGGTTACGGTATGGAAAGGAAATGGAAGGACAAAGAGCACATGTGGAACAATCTATCTAAATAAGCTGGAGGGAGGCCAGGAAACTGGAACGAGCAATATTTGCGGTGATTAGTAGAAAATGAAACGATGGGTTTGTGCAAGAGCAGCGATGCCCGTATTATTCTGGGGCAGTGAAGTAGATCATGGAGGAGGAAGGTGGTGCAGGTGAAGTTGTCGGAGGACCCTAGAAAAAGGGAACCGTGCGTGTGCCTAGTGCAGAGGAAAAGCCACCTGTGTCTGGGCTGGTGTGTACAGAGGTCTGGCCCGTAACGCGGCCCTGCAGTGTTCAGAGGAGCTCGGCTTGGTTGAACGGGCCTCGAAGGGACCAGCGGGGTTTTGGTCTAGTGAGCAGGGGGCCAGGGACGTGCGCCTAGGTAGTAAAGAAAGCTCCCCAAAACAGAGCACAGCCAGAAAACACACACATACAACCAACTAAAATCTAAGAACAGCCACAAAAAATGTTGCTGCTCTGGGCGTCTTTTATAAGCAAAATCTTTCTGCAGCTCTAGAGCCATGAAAGCATGCTGTGGACCTGGGAAAGGTGAGTGGAAAAGAGGGGGTGAAGCGTTTGGCATGGAAATAGAGCATGGCAGGGGGAAAGGAAAGCAAGTAAGGGGAAAACGGGAAAGAAATCTGGATTTGGGGGTAAACAGTGCATAAACTTCCTGGCAGTGCCTCTGGAGCCCTTCCGTGTGGGTGAGCTGAGGCTGTAGGAAGCAGGGGAGGGAAACTGTACGCGGCAAGGGCTGTGGGCAGTGTAGGGGTGACGGGGAGAACAGCCGGACCTCATTTCCCCTGTTGGAGGTATGAACAGGCACGGCCGACTGTCGGGGACAGCTGGCACCGTGGGACAGGGGCTTTGCAGGGGCTGTCGGAGGTTTGCATGAGGGAAGAGCAGTTTCAATCCCAGCATTTCGATTCAGCTTGGTATCGAGTGCTTATCGGATAAAGCTGGTTTGAACACAGTTTTGGGCCGTGCGACTTCATCTGGGTGTGTTTTTGTTTTGCTCTCCCACCCAACCCCCTTCCCTACCAGGACGAATTTTTTTGATGGATCAATTAGGAAACGCTAAGGAATGCGGATAATGCGGATAATGCAGATGATATGGTTACTGCGCTGGCCATTCTGGCAGATTCATTGAATTTATAAAATCTGCCCCTTTCCCAATTCTTTTATACTTCCTTTTTTCTTTTTTGATTCCATGATTTTGAATCATTTTTCCAATTTGCGTAAAGGCAGGCAAAAATAATAAGCCAAGGCCAGGGAAATTACCTCTGTAGGTCCTTTCTTAATACTCAGAAACCTAATTAAAAGCCAGTAAATGTTGTCATTCATCATTTTGCTCGAGGAGTGCCTTTCACGTGGAGACAGTCTAATATCCTGCAGCAACTTCGTGGCATTACAAAAATAATTAATGGGCTCTTTTACAGCCCTGTATGTTGCTACAACGTGGAATAATACTTCAGTGTTGTAAGTGAATGGTGTGCTAGGAAACACTAATCCCTGGTGGATAGTAACAGGAAGTAGGAATATTACTTATTAATGGCAATATAGAGCACCTTAGCACACATGCATTTTCTGGGCATGCCTTCCTTTTTGGAAAGGGCACTGAATTTAGTTGCAGAGAGCTGGTGACAAGTCAGAAAGGCTGGTACTTTTAAGAAGATGGGTGTATTTAAAAGAAGTTGTGAAAGATAGAAATTTAGCCGCGTGCGCAGGGTGCCTGTTGTGCAATAATGCCCCTTCGTTCCCCTTTCATAATAAATCTCAGGCGAGTATTCATCTGAAGGGCTGCGTGCCAAAAAGAACAGGTTCGACTTGTCTGCGAGGATTTACACCCCAGGAAAATGCACAACTGCTTGGGGAGAGGTCGTTGTGAAGGGCACCGGGCCCGGCCGCGCTGCTGGATGAGGGCGACCTGCCCCAAGAGCGTCCCCGGGGAAAGCAAGATTGAAAACCACACATGAAACGGAGCAAGACGCAGGAACGGGTAAAACGCAGGGCTTCAAAGTGTCCATGCTGCTTTGCCAAAAAAAGGAAAAAAGGAGTTGTCTCTCTTTTTTCACCTCGTAAATTTGCATTTTGCACCCTGTGTTTAAATGCAAATGCAAAAGTTTTCTCAATTCCTGGCAAATAACAGCAGGATAACTTGAGTCATATCATATAAACACCCATAAACCATTAGCCATCTCCTGCAAATATTTGCTCTATCCAATTAGAAGTTGAAGGCCTGGAATTTTAAAACTTAAAAATAAATAAGTAGATAAATAAAAATAAAGGGAAAAAAGCCCACGTCTGGCCTGAGTTTGACCATAGGGTCACTATGTCTTTAAATAAAAGACGATGATCTTTCCGAATGGCAGCCGGCCGCTGGTGGGGTTTAGAGCGGAGATTAATTAGTAAACTTTGGAATGCGCTGCAGCAAATGCAGCTGATTGGCAATAGCATGTGGGGCAGCAACTGGTGGAAAGCGAGTGCTCCTGACCCGCCGAGCTATTTCCAAAAAGACTTAGGGGCTCTGTGAAGTGCTGGGCTTTAAATGGCACCGCGCTGAATGCATCACATCAAGGGTTTTCTGTTTACGTGGATTAGTAAGTATATGGATTAAAGAGGGTGTATTTTTTTTTTTTTAAAAAAGAAAGCCTTAAGTGATATATTGCAAGGCGAATTTTCTTTAACAGCTCTCATGCAATTAGCTGCACCCTGTGGGTAAGCAGGGCCGTGCCTGAGCATCGCTTTGCAGAGGGTTGTGGTTTGTCTGAGTTGCGTTTTGCAATTTTGTTATTATGCAGACTAATGTCACCAAAGACACTAATTGCGATTAATTGCAATTAATTGCAATAAACCGTTCCTTAGATTTGTGATCTGCTCTTTAAAATGGTACGAGTTACTGAGCAGTTTTGTCATTCGATTTATAATTGTTTACTTTCTTCCTTGTGATGTTTCAAAGACTTGATTGGGGAAATTTGGAAACTTCTTTTCAAATCAGCTTTCTAAGAATGCTCGAGCTATTTGGTGCAGGTACCAGCCTCCATTATACATAGTCCCTAGAGGAGCTGTCTTCTCGACTTGTGCAACGCCAAGCAGGATTGGGGACCAAATACTAAAATTAAGATGATTTATGCACTGAGTTACAGCCCTTGAGAGAATACTTGGAAACACTATATACTTCTTAAAAATGCACTTTATTGCTCACTTGATACCCAGCTCCAGTTAAAGAAAAACAACAACAGCAAAGCCGAGTGTCCATTTAAATCGATAAGCAAATTCTCCCGGGTGCTGGTGAGTGTTTGTGTCCGAAGCAGCGCGCGCAGCTTGGATGCTCTGGTGACTGGGATGATCCCGTTTCCCCGCAAGGCGCTGCCGGCTCATCCCGCGTTTGTCCTGGAGCCGGCGCTTCCGAGGCCTCCGCGCAGGCTCCATCCAAGCGAAGCAGTCGCTGCTGCTGCTGCCTTGGGTATTTTGGAGACGCCGGCCTTTGAGCCGGGTGGTTTCCAATGTGCCGGGTTCCCCTGGTTCCAAACCCCATCCGAGCGCTGTGGCAGATGGACCCCCATCCCACAGGCGGCCGTGGTGCCTCGTGGAGAGCGGAGTCCGTGTAAACCGTTGTGGGCTTGGGGCATCGCGGGGCTTTGTGCACCTTTGTGCTGAATTCCCACAGCTGATTATTCATCTGCAGCTGTGTGTATGTATTATATACAATAACCACCCACACACGCAAAAAGCTGCTCGCTGAAAATGCCGTGTCCGAGCTCTCTAATTACTGGCACTTGGTTATTTGTTCCTGCCCCTGCTGTGTGTACATGTACGATAGAGGCACCCGGGCGCATGACAGAGCATTTTAAGTTACTAAGGCCAAGCTGTGGCCCTTGACAGGAGCAAGCACAGGGGCCCTACGTGCTGCGTAATCCTGGCCGGGCTGCTCCTTTGCTCCGAGTCACCCAGGTCTTTGAGTTAGAGCGATTTTTATATCACTCAAGGGTAGCCTTTTATTATGGGTTGATTATTATTTATTGTTGGTGAGGTGCCCATGTAACCTGTAGCATAAGGTGAGTGGCCTTTAGGCCCAGACAGTGCTTTACTGCTGTGCATGGGTCCTTGGCCCCACCACGGATGCTCCCACCACAGGGCCATGGAAATGGGAAGGGGAGAGGAGGCTTCTGCCGCACTGCGTTTTACATCCAAGCTGGGATTAACAGGTAACCAAAGGCAAAACCAGATTTTCCTCAATTTATGCCTGCTTGGGTAAAGTTTACATCCAGGGGCTAGGGTAAAGCTATTTGAGTTTGTGGTGCTTTAAACTGTTTGTATTTCTCTTGTAGCTTTCAGAGAAGACCCCGCTTTCTTTTGCTGAAAATATCATTTTCTTGAGATTTATACATCATGCCTTCATTTTCCTTCTCTTTGCCAAAACTTGGAGAGTTGGAAAAAAAAAAAAAAAAACCCAGCCCCATCCAGCCTATGAAGCCAAACATGCTAAAAGCTGCTTGAACGGCTCGTCGTGGTGCAATAGGATTAATATGATTTTCAGTGCAGCAGCAAAGCTTGGCAAGGGGAGGAGGGGGTGACACCAACACCTTCCCCTCCCCAAAGTCAGCGCTCGGGAAAGAAAACAAAACCCGTTATTATCCCTATATCCTGCAGAGTTCCTGCTTCTCCTGCACGGCCTTTCCTGGGACGCTATCGGTTACGCGGCGGCCGGCGAGGCGTGTTTGGGGTTCACACTCCGGGCGCACGGTAGCCCACGTTGCAGGGTGGATGCCCTCCAGGTACAGGGAGGCCGGCGGCTGCGGAGGAAGGGGCTTTTCTTGGCCAAGAAAAGGGTCTCTTGCTGGTGAGTGGAGGAGCTCGTGCGTGCGCCCGGCGGCCTCGCGCCTGCCGCTCACGAGGCCCCACAGTCTCGGCAAAGCCGAGTGCAAAAACTCGCCTGCTCTACCTTATTTAAATCAACATAATCTGCGTAGGGCTTTCTGGAAAGCACGTCCGAGCAGGGAGCGTTTGGAGTTACCCCAGTGCCGCTCGTGCTCACGTAACAGCTAGTTTCTCTGGGGGACGGTGCGCTGGGAGTTACCTTGGACAAACCTTGTATGAACGGTGGAAGGGCTCAGTTTTCCTGCCTGCAAGCAGTGAAATCGGCCCTTTGGAGATAAAATATCTCTGATGAGCCATTCATTGAACTCGCAAACAAGCAAATAAGTTCAAATAGATATTTGAAGTTGCGTTCTGGGGCATGTCTGTGGTGGTGTAAACCTTGCGGTGTGGGATTTGAGCGCCGTCTGAGAACAGCAGCGTTTTGGAGGAAATGTAAACGTAATCAAATCTTTTTTTTTTTTTTGTTCTGTTTTTTTTCTTTTCAGGTATCCTTAAATATCTTTAAAATACTTTAAAATACTTTAAAAAATACTTTAAAGACAGACAGGACTTTAAAGACAGAAATTTTATTCCAAAAACCCTGGATATTCAAACTATGCGAATAAGAAGGGCCCTGATTCAGCTGTTGATCTCAAATCACCGAATCTCACTTGCACATCTTTCACTCAGCAGATACGGATCTGCTGTGGTTTAGACTTGAATATAGCATTTTTGGTTATTGTGGTGCTTCACAGAGCAGAGAAGGGCTCAGGGTGGAAGCTGCCTGAGATGATTTAGAGTTTTATATAAGCACATAAAGCTGCAAGTTGTCTTGTTGTGTTTGGTTTTGAAAAGCTCTTATTAACTACTTTGACATCTCGCTTTTATTCTCAAACATCTGCTTTAGATTGTTTGCCATAAAAGTGTAAGAATTAATCATGCCCTCATTTTTGTTATTGCTACCAGAAACCAAACTATTTTTATTACTTCTTGTATAGCGATTTGAACTTAATAGTTCAGACTTGAGGAGAAAATGAGTTTTTGTATTTTCTTCTTTTTCTCTCTCTTAAGCTTACAGGTAAGGCTCATTAAATAATAATTTTTAAGTGCATAAAGATGTTAGATACGGCTTGTTAAACTGCAGAATAATCTCTACTTTGCTTTATTTATCCCCAAGTTACGAGCTTTAAGGGAATTCAAATGATCAGCTCGTTTTGGCTTGCTGCTCAGAGCAGTGGCTGTCCCGAGCTGCTCTGAGTCATTTGCATCGTTTGTGACGAGCCTAGGACATATTTTCCTGTATGGAAATAGCGTTGAAAGTCAAAGAAAAGGCAGCCTTCCTATGACTTTAGTCCTTTGCTTAACAAATGTTGAAAATCGTTGTTCTTGGGGCTTTCTTTTTCTTGGGTTGCAGCTCGTTTGCATCGCTTCAACTAGTGACCAAGATAAAACGGATGAAGCATCTCCTCATTGTATAAATAGATCAGTAGGGTTTTTGTCAGCCTGAGTGAAATGCAGGTGATTTTATTTCTGTTTAACTCTCAGCTTGTTATTTCTCTACAGCAGGCAGCAGGCTTTTCAGGGCAGGAACTTTGTGTTCTGCGGATGCTTTAGGTGTTTCTGGTTATTGTGCTGTAAGGAGCCACAAAGTCATGGCCATTAAAAACATATTAAAATATTGGGCCATGATGTGCCTGGCTTCGTGGAGGGACTCTGGCTGCAAGGCTGCCTGGAGCAGGGCTTCTGATCCAGGGAGGTTCTGCAGATCCTCTCCAAAGTCCTGCTAATGCTCAGCTGCCCCTGGAAGCATTTACTGCTTGGAAAGACGGGCCTGGGAGCTCTCTCTTGGGCCTGGGGTTCGGCTTTAAGTATCATGTTGATACACCTAATTAAATCCTAAATAGAAACCACACAGATACTAACACAATATGCTTGGAAGCACAAAAGGGCATGTTTTGTGAAGAGTTAAAATGCAGTTTCTTCTGCCCTGGGGAGCTTTTCTCTTATTTCGACGGAATTGAGGTGCATTTTCAAGGCAGTACCCAGGATGAGATGCACATTACATTGGCAGGAGAAGTGTCTTGGAAGTTGGTTTATCTTCCTGTCCCCCAATGATTAGCTAATGTTTACTGCTCATCTGTGTGTGGAAATGAGGAAAAAAAAAAAAGCCTAGAAATAAATTACTATCACTGCATTTTAAAAGCATTAGTTTCTAAATGTGTTCCTAAAGAGTTTCAATTTTCTTTTCTTTGTTTCTTTTTAAATGTGTAGTAAATGTAGCCCACAAATATTGCAGAGAGTTAACATATACAGCTAATGCTTGATGATGTTTCTTTCACCTTATTTTGGACTCCAGTATTTCTACACTCTTCCTTTTAATCTCTCTGCCTGTTTTTAATTGCTTTTGACTTTCTCTCTTTTTTTTTTTTTCTTCTTTTTCCCCCCCCTTATTCTATTCATGCCTGATTTTCTTTTTTTGTCTTTATGGTCCTTTTGTTTATTCCTTTTTACTGCTTTTTGGCCACATTGCTCCAAAAGATTCTCTCTCTTTTTTTAGTTTAGTTTTGTTTTGCCAGTCCGTCCCTGCTTTAACTGTAATTATGTAATGACCCTCCCTTTGTTTCTTCTCTGATTGTGGTGGTCTGTATCTTGATTGAGAGAACTGGATCTAGACTGCATGCTCCATAATGCATACGTACCTCTGAGTTTTATATAGTCCCTCATGTCCTAAAGACTGAACTCCGTTTTTTGTTCGGTTTTGTTATTTTAAGCAATCTTTCTTTTAAAATCATCCGTCAGGCTGCGCATTCCTCACACATGATACTGTATAGCTGTGGACTTCTGCTTTAGAGCATCCCAGGAAAAAGCAGCTAGTGAAGACAGCTCTCCTGGACTGCTGATACAAGTTTCTACTAATAAGCAGCCAGTTCCTGCAGATTCCACCATTCTTGGGGAAATCCTAAAGAATTTTCCTGCACTTGACTTCCCTGCAGCAAAACAAGAACTCCAGTAGATTGAGCTGGACCAGGACCCAAGCCGATCCCTGCTGGTGGCTCTGTTCCCCTTTGGGTGGTAGCACCAGCAAACAAGGTACGAGAAGGGGAGCGTGGGCTGCTCTTTGTGCAGGGTCTTGTGGGCAGCAGCGCTCAGCCCTTCTCCCCGGCGCGCGTGGACGATGCCCCGCGTCGAGTCGGAGCCTCGGGGCCGCAAAGAGAGAAGTCGCTAAATCCTGCTCCTGGCATCGAACCAGGAGAGTTGTATTTCAGCACATTAGGCAGGCGTAGGGTTTCTTCTGCGAGATTACAGAAATGTGCCTTTTTGGCAAGAGCTTGAAGGTAAGTCGGGTCAGATAATTATTTATGTCAAAACGTTGTAGAGGAAAATTTTGGAGGGAAGTAGGGCTGAGCATGTGATTTAGCCCACGTAACGATGCGGTTGATTTCCCAAATACCTGTTTGCACGTAATAAATCACATCTGTGCGGCCGTCTCTGTTAATAGCATCCCCAGTGCTCTGATTCCCTCCTTTATTTCTGCTCTCCCTAAAGAAATCAAATCTTTGAGATCTGTTTTGCTGTTCAGAAGTCAAATTGAGTTTCTAAGAAAAGAAAGAAGGTAGATGGATAGATAGTTCTGGTTATCTATCCCAAAGAAAGACAAGTGGATACTTGCATCTTTTCTCTTTATCTTTCTGTGCATGGTGAGGTTCAAAGTTGGGAAGATAAGTAGAAAGACTCATGTTGATTTTTGATTTTTTTCTGTGTGAGATTCTTTGCTCTCTTTCAATCTGGCTACTGGGATATCCCCTTAGCGCTTTTGATAATTGAGTTAAAAAAAAAAAAAAAAAAGATTTATTGTTGTTTTTTCAAGAACAGAAAATAAAGAGCTGTTGCTCTCAAGTATTTGAGTCATGATGAAAAAAAAAACCCACCAACATAGGAGCTGTAGACTAAGGAATGATATAATGCCTTTTAGTTTGACTTCTTGTTTATTTAAAAACACTGTGGAAGAGGGGGAGAGTAAAGGTTAAAATAATATTAACGGAGCCCTCCGAGTCTATCAGCTTCTTTCTCCTTGGCCTGGGTGTTACTGTAGGCAAACAAAGTGGATAATCAGAATCAGAAATCTATATTAGCACTGCGGACATGGATCTGTCAGTAATAAATAGTGAGAGTGGAAGCTGGAAAACTAGCTTTTGGTTCAAGCTATGTTGTCCAAAATATTTGTATGAATTTTCTTCCTAAGAATCCCGTCAACATGAGAGCCTTGATTCCAGAACCTCAATTCCGTTGTGGGATAGAATAGTTTAAGATTTCTTGCAGCACAAAATTCCAGGATTATGTAGTATTTTTTCACATTTACATGTAAGAATGTGTTCAAGTACAGCCTTGGTTAGCGGAGAGGGTCTCGGTTGGCCTTTTGGCGGTGCTGCACGTTCCCTACGCGCTGCTTGGGGTGGGTTTGAGCAGAATTGTGTCCCGGCCTGCAAATCACTTCAGTTCTGCTCTGCGCCTCGTGGTCCCCATACCCCAAGTGAGCCACGTTGCAGCTGGTGACGACCTGGCCGTGAAAATAATTATACCTAAAATCCCATTTTTGCCCATTGACTTAATGGACCTCGGCACATAAATATGACTATTTCTGTTAATCTGCTAAAGAAAATTAAAAGGTTTAGCGGCACCATCCAGCACAGACCTCCGTGTTATCTGGACAAGTTTTAATGACTCTGGTCTCTGGCTCCCGTCTCTGGCCTGGGGGTGTTTTTGTGGCATTGCAGTTCCTCCCCTTTCCCCTACCTGCTTTTTTTGCTTGTCATTCTGCTTTCCTTTCCTTCTCGGCCCTTGGGAAGGAGGTTTGTGACAAGTCCGTTGCTGTTTCCTTTTGCTGGTGAGGGAAGGTGGTGCAGTTTTGGAGACTGGGGGGGAAAGTGAGGAAAGGAAGGATGGGAAGGAATGTGAAGGCTGCACCTCAAGCTCATATTTCTGGACTCGAAAGAGTGCTCTGAGCCACTTGCTTTCTGCTGGCAGGCAAATACAGGTAGCCCTGGTGTTTGCCAGGAAGCCCTCCCGAGCCCCCAGGGAAAAGATGCTGGTTTTGGCGCTCCGCAGCCTCTCCTGAAAGGATGCAGTTAGGTACAATCCAATCTTGTGTAAAATAAGCTCCTTGTCGCTGCAAGGGCAGTTTTAAAATTAAATAAGTAATCCCTCCCTGCCTTTTAAAATTTTTTATTTATTTTTTACTTATTTCCATATTGCATCCCAGTCAGAACCAAAAAATGGCTAAATGTTTGAGATGTCTCAAATATGAGCAGCGCTGGGCAGTGAAGAGCAAATCGGGCCACCCATCCCATTTGTGAGGCAAACCCTTCAATAAAACAGCTCCCCTCTCACCGTTTAATCCTGTGTGTCTTTCGTCTAAAGCAGTACCGGGCACGAGGGGAAAAGCAGTTGCTCACAAAGCTGCTGCTGTGCAGACTTTTATATAAACCAAGTTGAGAGGAGAAGCAAGTGCCTTCCTCGCAGTTAAGAGCACTCTGTGCTTCCCTACATTCCCCAACTTAAGAGACGATGCCCAAAATAAGTCAAGGGGGGAATAAAACCTTGGATGCCATGAAGATAGAGGTAGCCGGGAGAGCAGGCAGGACAGGCTGCTGCCTCTGTTCTTGGAAGCCTTTTCCCTCTCCGTTTGGATACTGTCAGTGTCTTTTACACAAACATTACGGCATCCAAGGGGAATTAGAAATCCTCACCCGTGACCACAGCGGCAGCACTTGGTTTTGTCAGGAGAAAGCAATGCAGGAGCAGGCGCTTGCTCCCCGCTGCCTTCCTTTGGGCTTTAGCAAGCCAAGAAACCTCCCCGAAAGCTGGAGGAAAAGGTAAGGCTGGCTGCTGGAACACAGGAAATTTAACAGTCTTACCTCATGGATGTGAAATGTTGTTTCTGTATCTGTAGAAGTGCTGTGTAAGCCCTAGGTAAGAGTTGCTATCTTCAGTGGTGTCTCTGGAGTTAGACTGCGGTTTCCTTTTTTTTTTTTTTTTTTTTACCAGTCCGTTATGAAATGGTAGGGAGCAGTCAGGACAGACAGGCAAAAGTGACATACAACTGGTCAAATGGCTTTTAACTGAGGCAATATTGATCAAATTGAGCCTTTTAACTTCAACAAGAATTGTTATAAATGCCCTGTAGTCCAACAGCAGTAAAGTGGGAAAAGGTGCCACTCATCCCAAGCTTTCCCTGGTTTCCAGCCCTACTTTTTTTCTCACGGATCTACACAGTACTCAGTGTTGTGAACTCAGTATAACCTGGATAAACTACTGCAAACATTTTGCCATGCTCAAGTATCTACTAGTTCTTAACGCTTGCACCGTGGCCTGGTGTAGAAACGAGAAGGACATGGATGGGGCCGGGGCTTTGAAACTGAGCTTGATCGACCAGAAATGAGCTGCCAGTGCTCCATGGTGAAGATCCCTAACCACTGGAATGACTTACCCATGGGATGTGCCTCGTGGCCCATCCTGCGACTAGCTGACCACAAGCGATCCCCTTTCTGACCTTCGGCACCTCGGGAATCCCACATGGAGAGGACAACTGGGAGTCCCCAGGCAGAGAGGGGCTTGTGCAGCAGCATAAACGTCTGAGGAGAAAGAGGCTTTCTCCTCAGAGAAATGTCAGAGGAGAAATGTCTGAGGTGAAAGAGGCTTGTTGTGCCCCTGCTCTGCCCGTTAGGGCTTTCCCGGCTCTCCGGGCCGCTCTCGGCACACGGAGCGCGCGTTGAGGGAGTGCCGGGAATGCAGCGATGGCAGCTCCGCCGGGAGCCAGCAGCTGCTGTAGCCCTGTCCTCCGGAGCTGTGGCTCCTGCAATCCGAGCTGCTCCCTTTTTCCACACACAAGTAATTTCCCCAAATATTTATCATGGTTTTGATCTTTGCCTGAAACTGATTTTTTCTTTTCTATGGCTGGAGCCATTCCTCGAGATTTGGGAAGATTGGAACCTCTCATTTGCTACAGTGAGGGTGGACATGTGTAAAATGGTGATACACTTCTCCCTTTGGTTTGGTTAGAGAAGCAAAGATTGTTAAAACTTTAAAAGCCTTGTTCAAACATTAATATTTTACAACGGAAGCCACATCAATGTAGTTATGAAGCATAAGGGTTATGTGCACTTGAATAGGTTGTAAATTGACAGTGTCTAACAATGTGATAAGACCCAGCATTTGTACCTTAAAATGTCATGAAGCAGCATTAAAGCTGCCTATTTAATCTTTCTTTTCCTACCTTTTTTTGTTGTTGTTGTTTTAATGTGTGTGCTTGCATAGTTTTAACATTGCAGCAGTCATCAGTGGGAGCAGCAGCCCCTGGGAGCTCCTGAGTGGTGCAAAGAAGCCAGAGTTTATCAGTTCTCATCTCACACACACACACATGCATTTCTACACAGAAAACTTTGAAGCTGCTTTTAGTTCCATAGAAATAAGCCCTTCTTTGAGCTGCTTGTCTGGATCTGGGGTAGCACTTCTCAAGGATTCAAGTCTTCAATTTTCTTATCTGCCCGCTGCAACTCTGAACAAAAACATCCACGCTGCTGATTCTGGAGGGCTGTTGGCCCATGCTGCACAAATTTAATTAGCAGCTTCCCATCCAGACTTTTTTTTTTTTTCTTTAGTTAATTCTAACCCACTTCTAGTTCCCACTGGAGGGGGGCAGCTCCTTGCACGAGTGGCCCCGGGGAAGCAGAGCTCCGTAGCCATGGCCGGTGGGAGTCAGGCTTCCACAGAGAAGGAACCATGGAGTTACAGCATGGAGAGCTTCCGACCTCCCCGTGCAGACGAAATGTCTACAAAAACAATACTCGCCCTTTGCAAAGTTCCTGCCTTTTGCAGATGTGGAGCCGGATGGCTTTCGGGGGAAGCCAGGCTGGCTTGGGGAAGATCATAGAGCGCCCTGTGTCTTTTTGCTGCTGCTGCTAATTTTTGTGAGCACCATAGAATACAGTAGAAAATTGAAACTGTGTGAAAGATCAACAAATCAGTGTAGAATGTCACGCAGCAACATCTGTTAACTTTGGCTCTATCTCAGGTCCTCCTGCCCCCTGCTTTGCAGCCCCAAGTCTCCCGTTTTGTGAGAGCTCGGAGCGATAGGGACCTGGGGACGGGGGGTTGGAAAGTCTAGCTGTTTCTCAGTGGTCTGAAGGGCTTGCAAAAGTACCATCTGGAATTAGAATCTGATGTTGGTGCGTTCCTATATTTTTTCATTATGAAACAGATGGGAATTTGCTGAATGAATTAATTGTATTGCACTGTAAAGGTCTATCTTGAGAGCCATTATGTATATGGTAGCTTGCAAAGCCTGCAGAGAGAAATGGAAGCAGCTTCCCTTTCTAATTGGGGCTTTCAGGAAATCATTGATTACAGAACCTAATAGGTTTGCTCAGAGTCATTTGTTTGATATTACTTCTGATAAACAAAACTTTTACCTATTAATAATTTTACTAGTGACACTGGAAGCAGCCTTGCTCTGATGGTAAGCCTTCCTTCAATAAAACTTTCCTTTTCCTTCCTACTCTGTCTGAAGGATTATAGCTAATGAAACATTGCTTCCAAACTGTAAATTCCAGTACAAAAAATAAAATAATGAAGGAACAGTTGATATAGCAGATAATATGTTCTTAATGAGGTCCAGTCAAACTTAATGGTGTAAATCTTTTTCTTGCAACCTGTTTAAAAGAGTCAAAACCTTGACCCAGTGTACAGAAATCTTTTGCTATTCTTTTTAACAGGGTCAGCATATTTCCTTAGCTCCCATTCAGAAATTAGAAGAAGCCTTATACGAGTATCAACCGCTGCAAGTGGAGACATATGGACCACAAGTTCCAGAGCTGGAAATGCTGGGAAGGCTGGGGTAAGTAAGAACAAGTTTTAATTCCCATTTCATGGCATTTTATCTGGGGCCGTTACCATCTTCTCTATGCTAGCACACTTTTTTTTTTTTTTTATTTTAAAGAATCTTAATGAAATGTTAGACTTCCTGCCCAACCAACATTTTGTTTGGGTGGATAAGTGAAATTTTTTGGTCCTCCAGCCTTTATAGATCTATTGAGAGCTGCACTGGATTGTATTAGTGTTTTTTAAGGTTGTCCTTGGCAGTCATCATGAAGTAGCTGTTCATTTTCAGTTGCACGGTATTAGAAAATAAATAAATAAATAAAAATCTGGGGCTTAATTTACCCAGCTGTAAGCCAGTAAAAATATTAAAAGTTGGGCCCTTTGCCATGGAAAAGGGTAGGTTTTACTTGCTGACTGTTGTCTCCAGTCAAACTGCGTTTGTGAGAAACAAAGCCCAGAGCTTAACTTGGTCAATAAGGATAAGGCAGGACTGGGCCGCATCCCGGGGGCAGAATTTGGGAGCCTGCTGTGCTGGGGGACAGAGTTAGGAAGTCCTAAGGGGAAAGGTCTGCTCTCTGGAGCAGGTAGTGGCTGCAACACCATCCAAAAATGGACTTGGGTAGGACGCGTCACTGAGCTGCTCCTGCTTTAGTTCTGAAGGTCGCAAGCGGTGGCTCGAAAGACGTGTTGCAGGATGAATGTTCAGGATGGCAAGGCAAGAATGAGGGTTTTTTTAATAAAGAAATGTATATATATTTTAGAAAGGGTGGTCAATTTTGTACCCACGGTGAAAAATTGAAACTGCGAAGTCCTGGACAAAAGGGAGACATTTTAACGTACGGAGTCAGGAGCTACTGAAATCCAAAGGGGAGTCCCACCTCATGCAGCAGCATGGGAGAAATCACATCTCACGCAGAAAATTAGAGAGGTGAATAAATGCTTCTTTTTCAGCAGATAACGAATACAGTAGTGCTTCAGAAAATTCAAGGCTGTCTAGAGTTATGCTTGTCTCCATTTCTATTGCTTTTATGTCATTCTGATGGCCGTGACTTTTGTTATCTAATAGCAGCTTCCCAGAGACAAATGTGAATTATCCCCTTAAGTCTGGGCAGCACCAGGTTAGGCTTGGCCCCAGGCATGGAGAACAGCATGGACCATCTACCCCTGTCCCTCCCATGTATGAACATGGGACGTGGTGGCACCCAGAGGTGGGTGATGAAGCACTGAGAGCAGTGGGCGATGGTGCAAGGGCTGCACCCTGCCCGCAGAGGACAGCTTGGTGATTCCCAAACAAATCCATCCATGGTGGGGTTCCAGCCAGCCCAGCGCTAACCCTGTTCCTTTGGGCCTCCAAAATGCCTTAAACCATGAAAGACTCTTCGTTTATATATTTTTACTTCTGTATTTATACAAACTCATGCGCGTTTCCTGTTGGTGATGAATGCTTAACTAAAGGCCTTTGGTCCCTGCTTTGGGTTTTTTTCCCTTTTTCAGGCAGCTGCATACAGCTGCTTGAGCGAGGCGGAAGAGCTGGGTGCAATTTCATCCACTCCTGCTAACGGCGTTTAGTGGGATTGGTACAAAGACAGGTTAATTGTGAAATGGCTACATTTTTTGATTTCTTTTCCCCCTCTTTTTTCCCACATTCCTAATTTTTCTATAAGAAAGAAGAGTTTTCCTCAGTCCTTGAAAATTGGTGAGCTTTTGCTCATTTTAATGGTGTAATAGTCACTGGGTATAGCCATATTTCATGTTCTTGTTAATCTTCTGCATTTTGAAGTGGCTCTCTCTGCTAAATTGTTCTCTCATACGTGCAAGCTGTTATCATCCCAGTTTTCGGAGTTAGAATTATTGCAAAGATGCTGCCAACCTCCAAACTTGAAATTTACTTCTGGTAGTATAATTTTTTTTTAAAGATATAATTTATTATCTTCAGAACACACAATAGAATGGGATTTTGGAATATTCAGATCTCAACCTCTTACCTTCTGCAAGACTCACACTAGGTTTTGGCCTGAGTGTGGCAATTTCTCTCTTGGTGACCTGCTGCAATGAATAAGGCACTTGACGAGGAGGCTTCTAGCAGAGAGCAAGAAAAAGGGGGAATCCCTCAGGGATCACTTAGAACATTTGTTAGGAATTTTCTTTAATTAAAAGAAAATTGTTTTTTAAGTTGCCGTGTATTATTTGCTCATTAGGCTTTACAAGAAACATTGTGCACAGCCCAATGGACTCGATTCCTCATCTTCCCACTGCCGTTCTTATGGATTCTGCATGCTTTGCAAAATAGAAAATTATGTTCAAACTGTCTTTAGAAATTTGTTTCAGTTTCTCATGGGGCTGTAGATTTATTTCTTTTTCTTGCTCACTGCAGAAAAGCATTGATGTGCATATGGTGTGTTTTTTGCTATTGTTTTGGAAGGCTGAGATTAATGAAGAAATAGATTTGTCAACACAAACGACTGGTAGGATGTTTAGGGTTTTGTTCTCCCCTCTCCCTCTTTAAATGTCAATTTTCCTGCAGTAAGGCAATATGGGCAATAATCTTGAATTACATGGCTTTCTGGGGACAGTACGTACTGCACTAACAGGTAAAGAATTTAACTTTCTGGCAGGAGAGGGACGTTTTTTCAGTGGTAGCCACCACTGGAGCTTTCCTTGACTGCACGTCTGCTGGGTTACAGCAGGGGGGTCTCTGCTGCTGCTGGTTTCTTGGAGGTGACTGTGCTCCATCCAGGCTGGCGAGGATGGATCTAGGTGGCAAAGGCCACCTGTGCTCTGGTTTTGTGTTTAGTTTTGTGTTTGCTGCACCCATTGCATAACTTGGGATCTACCTTAGCTTTTAAGGAGGTCAAGCGAGAGAAACAGTGAGGCTCAAGCACTGGCTGCTGCTGTTTTAGCTCCGGGCTTTCCATGAGGGGCTTTAAAAGAAGGCATTTTTTTTTCTTTTGTTTTTTTGATAATGTTTTAGTTAAATATGTTAGGTTTGTCTTTGTGGCCAGAGGTCTGGAGTATATAGGATTTTGATACTGCAAGCTATAACAAACTGTCATGCCAAGCAGTGAAAAAACAAAACAGGATGAGGATGGAAATGAGTTCCCTTTATCTTGTGAATAATTCCCTTGATTTAAAAATGTGAGTTTATTATGTAATTTTGATTAAAAGAAGCAAAACAAAACCCCAAGTTTCAAAATGACATTTGTTTGAGGTCCTGAAAAATGTGAAGACATTCTTGGGATTATTTGTGGGAGTGTGTCAGGCTAGCAGGAGCCACTGCATTGCATTCTCACCCCAAGTATTTACAGCTGTGCAGGAGCCATACACAAGCTGCTTCTGTAAGTTGCTATAAATTGAAAACCTGCTTATGTGATTAAGATTTGGGATAAAGAGGTGTGAATGTCATGCCTCAAAGCTTGCTTTAATCCAGAGTGGATCCTGTGCTAATGCAGCACCAGGACCCATTCTCACTGTATACAGGGCCCTTAATTTACAGGTATGCCTTAAAAATATACTTTGCACTCAAATGCTTTGCCTAAACAGAGAAGTACTGTGCAGGCATTGGAAACAAGTCAGACCTGGTATGCTTGAAGCAGAACCGTGTTTGCCTACCTAGCTCTGGAGTGACACATCTTGAGCACATCCATGGGAATATACATATTAAAAAAAAAGAAATTTTACTGTTACTCCAAAAATCTATTATTTTTCTTGAGGAAAGGAATATAGATATTAAAAAAAACCCAGAAATTTTACTGTTACTCCAAAAAATCTATTATTTTTCTTGAGGAAAAATGTGCCTTTGATCCATCAATTTGCTTTCAAGAATAACCACACTGTTAAGAGAAGTACTCGAGTTATTTAGTTTATTTAGGTTTCTTAACGACGGTGCAAAAGTAAAGTTCTGTGGTGAACAATAATGAGGATAGGTAATATATCTTCTCTGTTAATTTAAAAGTTAAGTGAAAGCAAGATGTCACTGGAAGAGCTATGGGTAAATATTGAAGCAAAATCAGAATTCTGTGGGAATTCCATACATGAAATGAGCATGATTTAGCCAGCTATGCTTTGAATAATGAACAACTGAATTGATTCCTTCTTTTTTTATAGTGTAGGACAGCTCAGTCATTTTTAATTTTGAATTAAGATGAGAAGGCTGGATTGCAGATTTGCTACAGCTTTGTTAGCATTTAATTTTTAACCTTCATTTCAAGTGGAAAATTTCTGCATATTTCTTTGTTGTACAGTGTTGTAGTGTAATCTGAAACACATGTCGAGTTCTGGCGCTTAATCTAGAACTGACTAGTGTAACTTCTTTGCTGTCAATCACAGTGATTTTTTTCATATATAATTTTTTAGTAAGACAATAGTAAGGATGCTCTCCAAACTGTTCTTAAACCATAGCTGATCGGGTGTTGGCTGGAATAGTTTTTGATAAAACAGCACGAGTTTCTACGTTTAACTTAAGGCAGTAAAATGACTGCAGGTATTATTATTACTAAGGAGTGACAGGGCTTTAAAAGTCGGAGCAGGTGATTTTTTACATCTGCTTGTCTTTCTGACTGGGCTATTAAGCTATTTCTTGACCACTTGAAAAGGAGAAAAGGACCAGGGTATGAAGGTATTTCTTGAAAAAGGGAAAAGCTGCGACTGAAGGGGATTATTTGATCTGCTTTAGTCCATTGCTTTGCACCCTGAATTCATCCTGCTCCTTTGGAGGGGATTTAGTGTGTCTGTGTGCCCAGTGGTCAGAAGGAAAGGACTGAGTAAGAGCAAGGGAAGCTCCGCTCGGTTTGGGGAGCGTTTCCAGGGCTGCCCTCGTCCTGGCCGGAGCTTCGTGGCTACCAGGGCGTGCGCTCTACGTGTCCCAGCGCGCGCTGCTGCGGGGCCTCGTCCTCACGGCTGGACCTCAGCAGAAAAACCTCAGGTAACTTCAAATCGGGCACCTAATAAAGGACAAGTGTCAGGTAAGAAGTGGTTATTGCTTTAAGGCAAACGTGTGCCATTTTTCTTATTGGATGTGCCATGAATAATTGAGCCGAGACCAGCTGAATGACAACAGAAATACTCTGTGGATACATTTAATTGAATAGCAAATGTGGCAGCATGGGCTGTCTTTTTGAAGAGGATGTGGACGAGGAAAGAGAACGGTTGGTCAACTATGTTAATTTGCCTTGACATAGAAATTGGCTTCCATCCCTTTAGCCTGCCACACAAATCCAACCCGTTCTGTCGTAAGCGTTTGGAAGGATGAAAAATTTAATATAGGGGTGATGGATTAGCACTGACTTTTTATTTTCCCAACCAAATGGAAACTGAGGAGAGGAGCACAGCCCGTAGTAAGCCTGAAATCTTCCTGTTTAAGAAATCAACTTTCTGGGGGAAATAAAATAAAATAAAATATTTTTTTTTAAAAAAAAGTCTATGAACATTTCAAACGACACCCTGTAGTATATGGTGTTTTGCATGGAGCTCTTCTGTCAAGGTCATTAGCAATTGAATATATTAAAAGTGGCCTGCTTATGAAACGGAGAGCTCTGCTTCCTGCCCGCCCACCTGTGGGTATCGTGTGGCTTCGGTAACTGTAAAAGGTCTCGGGAGGGTTATGAAAGCAGCGAATATGGAAAAAATATAACGAAACAAAGAAGAAGCCTGCGTGCACCGTGTAGTTTCTTATATTTAAAGTTGGCCAGAGTTGCATACGCACCACTAAATTAACCTCCAAAGCTGGCCATGACAGCAGAATGTCCATAGTAATTGTTTTTGTTGGCGTTTGCCTTCAAAATTAACTCATCGATCTAACATGAGGCTCTGTGCACGGAGTCTGGTAATGTTTTTCGCTTTTTCATGCAATCATGGAAAAAATATGTTTCTGCTCGGAGCAGTTGTCAAACAAGCTTCTTTCATCGACAATCAGACACAGGGCAGCTGAGTAAGGCTGTTTAGTCTAGAATAAATACTCGAGAGATTACAAGGTCGCTGTAGGAAATGTAATTATACCATTTATTCCAGAATAGTCTTTTTGTAGTGTGGGCGTGCAGAACGCTAAATCATGGTGTTTATTAAAGTACGTATAATATAGGCATATTAAAACAAACAAACAAAAATAACCTAGGGCGTTAATATAAGGAATGGAGAAATATCTGGCAAACTGCGCTGCATGATTAACTAGTAAATATTTAAACTTGCTTCAGAAAATGAAGAAAATATTAATGGCTTTATAAGTGAAATAGGTAGGAGGCAAAACCCGACCTGTCTGCAGGTGCAGAGCGATGCTGCGGAGCAGCAGCTGGAGCGGAGTCGGGTGAGGCTCTGCTGAGGCATCGCACTGTAGTGGGAGGCAAAAGATGCCTATTTTCTGTGCTCACCAAATCACCATTTCAAAATATCTGATGGTAGTTGTTATGGTACTGGTAATCCTCCATTCATCTTTTCCATCATCCGCTACAGTTATATCACTTTTGATGTATTGTTCACCTGGGACTTGGTACATTCACAGATTTTGCTCCTTATTTCTCCTGCATTTATTTAGAGAAGAATAGAAGTCAATTTTGTGGAAGTCAATTTAGATTGTAGAAGTCAATTTAGGATCTCCCGTTGCTTTTCCAAATTTATTTGGTATTTTTCTGAGAGTGTGCTCAGTATTTTCTTTCTTTACATTTTCTTGCTTGTTTTTCTCTTATTTTTCTTTCTTGCTTCTCTTCCAGTCCATTGTATCGCCCTTTCTGAGTCTTCCTCTGATTCCTCAGTCAGATGTATCATTCCATTGGGGACTGTACAAATTTCCACAAGAGGGTAGAAAAATTACATGGTCAGCAGGTGTAAGAGGGATCCTTTCTCGAGCAGCAGGACGGCTTCGGTGTCCTCAGCTTTGGTAGTCCCTTGAGGAGCAGAGCCCCAAAGTGCTTTATTAAGCCCATGGTTATACTGCAGATGAAGACCAAGAGCTTGTTTGGATACATTGATCTTTTTAATTAGTCAGCCTCAGATGTAATTATGCTACAGAAGTAAAGTTTATCCTGTTCTGAACTTGCTTTGCAAGGCATGTGAAAAAATCTGTAAAGTAAAAAAGCAAGAAGGACGCCCCAAAAAAGGGTGGCTGGAGGGTTTTCTAGGCCCTTCAGTGCTGCCCTTCCAGGAAAGGGGAGTTGTAGATAGTGAAAATGGTTAGTTTGGATGGGACAGCCAGCAAAGTAGACCCCTCAAAAGGAAAATAATGTCAGAAATGCTACATCTTTACTGCTTGGATACTCATAGGCATAGTCATAAAGCAGCTTTCCTGAATGAAAATTTGCGTTCATGTATCAAATGGATCAAAAGAGGAATTGCAAGTTTTCTGAAATGGCAGAAGGAAGCAGGAGAGAGCATAAAGCAGGAAGGTTTATGCAGCTCTTCAAGCTGTTGCTTACGATGTTTTAAAAACTTTCTTCAGATAGTTTTGTTCCAGCTTATTCTTGGTGGGTAATATTTCTCATGGTGAGCACAAGTCAACAACATTTAAACTTTATCTGAAGAGTGAAAAGGGGTAGGAATGAGGGACCTCCTCCCAGAGGATGATACCATTCACTGAAGTCAGTAATTTCATTCATAAATTTGGTCCTCCATAGATAACAGATCTCGTACCTGATAAGATGCATGACAAGATTTTCAAGGGCTGGGCCTGCTTGTTTGGTTCCCTGTTTAAAAAGTCTTGTTGATCTCCATATTAGATCATCCTGGAAAAACGTTTTGGGAAGCTGGAACTTGGAGAACTTTCCTGAGAGTTCGTAGTGTTCAGTCATGCTTTCGTGTCCCTATTTTTAATGTTTTCATAAAAAAATAAACCTAAGTCTTACCTACCCACAAGAAAGGCAGGTTCATATCTCTCTTCATTCCAGGAATTTTTGCATCTGTTCATTGATTTTGGTCACATTTAGTGGAGCAGAAGGGGCTTTGCAGGTCACTAGAATCCCAGCTTCTGCATGGAAAGGAGAGGTCAGATATGGAGCAGGGTGCTAAAAGTGCCTCAGCTTGCACAGCAGGCTCGTAAGTTACTGGACACGAGAGAAGCTGTACGGGAATGAGCCACCTCGTAAATGTCCCAACGGTAAGAGAAAAGCTTCAATCAGAGCTTGCAAGCAAGCACCAGACCCCAAGCCATAGGAAACCAGGCGTCTTCAGTTTGGATGCCTATAGCATGGCTTGCGAAGAGGAAAACTGAAGGTCTTTGGATCTTTGGAATTGGAAGATGTCCGAGCGTCGGCCGAGAGGTTATTAGTTTGGGTGTTTTGTGTTCAGAGGTTCAGGTATGTCAGAGGTAGGGGAGGAAGAGAGGAACCCAAGCCTAAAAAATTTACATGGCTATTCTTAGAGCTGGGCACTGCAGGTGTCTTTACATTTATCGTGGAAACTAATGACACGAGGTGCCTTTAAATCAGGGCCTCCCGAATGCCAGTATTTGCAGGATGTGGATGCTCTAACAACTAGTCATGTGCCAGCAGCCACCGCTCTCGTTTCAGGCTGTCCGAAGGGGCTGCTCACACTGCGTTGAGGTTGGTAGCCACGACTAAGTGGGTTTCCTGCACATGTACACGCGCTTTTAGCAACTAAATTTCATGGTTTGGCCTTTAAACCCTTGGTGATAACCCCAAAACCGTTCTGGGTGAGCGCACAGCTCAGAGAGAACTGAGCTGTTGCCTGTCTTCAAAACGGAGGCATTTGGGTTAGGCACAAGAGCGGCGCGAACTATTTTTAATGACAAAACAGTGTTTTGGACATCATGCGGCTTTGCAGATGGACAACAGCTCGAGCTTGGAGGTAACACCACTGTGTTTTTGCTGCTTTGCCTAACTGGTATTAAATGTAAAAACATAAATCCTGGTCAGTGGGAGTGGAGAAGGGAGATGGTTTTCATTTGGCACAATTTCCTGTGAGACGGGGGTCTAAACAAGGCCCATATTTACACAAGACAATACAGTTTTTACATGTACTAGCGTATCCAGCACATTTTAAAATTGTTTAGCCAGCCCCGGGTATTAAATACCTTCAAAATAAATGTGTTTAATAAAAGTAGATGAAGTTTGAAATAATTTTTGAATAATTTTACAGTAGAAACACCAGTTAAATCAACTCCATTGCAGTAATAAATGTCACAAAAACAATTAATTATACTTGCTTGCCACTGCAAAATCAATTGTGTAACTGTTCTTTTAAAACTGACTTTTACATTACTAAATCCTAAACACTACACTTCTGTAACTTGTCAGAATCAGGTTTTGGTTAATAGATATTTGCAGTGATGTAATGGGAACTTCTGGCATGGAATCAGAATATAATGGACTGTGATTAATGTTTTAATAAGCACTTTTCTTCTACTTATGATGCAGCAGTGAAACGGTTTCCTGCTTAGATTGATAGAACAGCAGGTGTGCACGCATACTTTTTGCTTTAAGGAAGAATAAGTTGTTCAATTCTGCCTGAAAATATTGAATGTTTATTTTTTAAGGCAGATGCTGCTGATCAGAGGGTAGGGTCTAGTTTGTTTTCAATCCAGCTCTTGCTGAGATTTGTCATTTGGAGGCGTAGGGTGCTACGGAGACTTTTTTGGTATGTAAAATAATTGCTTTGCAAAGAGGAAGCTCATTAGTTTAAAACATAGTTTTGATGTGTTGATGTTTTTTCAGTAAAAGGAGTTATTTAAAAATAGCATTACCGGCACTCAAAAGTGCGCTAGAACTTAGTATGGTGTTGAAAATATTAGCGGGTTGGATTTATTGTTTAAGGTATTGTGCTTGTTGTGTGCTTGAGTTGCTTTTGTACTGCGAGTGGTTTTGTTCTTCTGGACCTTGACAATTCACACAGCAAGTAACAGCTGATTTAATTCCTCCTCTTTTAAACTGATTTACTTTTTTACGAAGCATCAGTCCAGCCTTGGTGCAGGGGTTTTCTGCTTGGGGATGCGCCCCGTGGTCCCCTCCAAGGAGAGGGTTTCTCCCTGTGTGAAGAGGCTGCTCCGCGTTGCGGGCGGGCGCATTTTGGGGCTCTTCATCTCGCTGCTCTCGCCGCCCGTCTGCTGCTCCGCTGCGTTCCCGGATAACGTCAGAACTCCCTTCCTGGCAGGGGCAGGGTGCTTGCTTATCCCTCGCCTCCCGAGCCCTGTTCCCAGGGCAGGAATCTCCGGATGCCGGTTTCATGCCAGCTCTGCCTCTGCGGTAGCATCTCCCTCGCGCAGAAAACGTTCATGTGCATTTCCTTTATTTTTTTCCTTTATTTATATACACACTTCTTTTCTCTAGTCCCCCTTTTAGAAAGATTCAGAAGTTGGTCCCTGGCTGCTGTCTCTATTTCCTGACTGTCTTCCCCAATTCATGAGGAAATGCTTGTGAATAAAGCTCCCAAAATCTACATCTCTTCTCCCTTCCTGAAATGAGGAGGTTCTCTCTCCTCCTCCTTTCACGTGTAGGCCCTGATGGATTGGGCAGGCTGCTGTGCTCTGTGGTCACTGATTCTGCATGAAAGTATTCCAGAAATGAGAGGAGAGCTGGATGCAGAGGCCATCTCAAAACTTGCAAGTATAAAAGCTCTGCTGTTTCAGACTCTGCACTGCACAGTTAATTTTGAAATGAAAACTCCCCCAGATACAGGATCTGCTAATAATCTGAAATATGGAGGAAAAAAAAAGGCTATTTTCTTCTTATTCCATAAAGTGGGTGCACGCTCCTTTTTTCTCACCAGCACATAAAGCAAGTGTTCTTGACAAGAAGTGAGTAAATCAGAATCTACTTTGAACAGTCACCCGTGAATAGGTTTTATTAGTCTGCCTAGGGAAGTCCAGGCTATAGCATCCTTCCTCTTTCATCTCTTGACTTTTGTCCAAAAGCACTCACCGAGGTTGCTGTTTTTGTGAAACTGCTCTCCTCTTCTCTCTTACAGTGAAATGGTCTATAGACTTTTTAGCTCAATTTATCCAGTCCTGAAGCCTGCTTGCAAAAGCCCATGCCGGCAGGAGAGCCTATAGAACTGATACTGCCCAGCTCTATAAGCATTTGAGCAGTTTGTAGTGGAAGTTGGGCTGTGGAAATGCCTGCAGCGTTCTCATGCTCGGGCAGTGTGTGTGTGTGATCCGTGTGTGCTTGTGGGTGCTGCCACTGGGGAGTTTCCTCAATTTGGGGCCTTCTCACAGCTGGAGCAAAGGGTTGTGGCCAACTGTGAGACCCAGTCTCAGCCCTCAAGCCGTGTGTCGATGCTGCCAGCAGTTTATCAGGCAGCAAATGGGATGGCCACATCACTGGGGATTGAGCTTTTTCACTGCCATCAAACCCCCTTTGAGCTGTCCGCTACCGTCGCTCACCCGTATGCACTGCTAACAGGTAGTGCTGATTACACAGGCTGCCTGTCCTGAGAATTTCGGATCAGAATCCGCCGCTAGAGCAAAAATCGATGTCATTTCTGTTAGGGCTATATTTACCTCCTTAGAAAAACACTTTGGGAGCTGAGATAGCAAATATAGAGATTTCAGTGCTGATATCTGGGTCCATGGCACGCCTGCCTCGTGCTCATATGTGCTGCTTCTTCAATGACACTGCTAATAATTTGGCTTAATGCAAACGTCCAAATATGTCCAGTCGACCTATAGAGGAGAAACTGCAGGCAATTACAGCAGAGACTGCAGTCTAGACCTCAGAAGAGCTAGCTTGTGCTGCCTTCTTTGTGTGAGCTTGGGAAAACTAAGGGCAAATCTTTGCTGAAATCTATGGTAGTGAAGCATTTAAGCACCTGGCAGAGCTGGGCTTTGATTTTTCCCTTTCAATTAACATTTGCTTTGTTATTTGCAGAATGGAAGTATCCATTTTGAAATATCAGTGTTGGGTATCAAGAAGTTACTTGGTTACTGTGGTAGAGAGGACAACATCAGCTGGGGCAGCTGGGTGCAAGTGGCAATATGGGTTAGTGGCCTTTTCAAAGCGTAGTGCATCCTGTGTTTTGGGCTTTGCTGAAGGATGGTGATTTGCAACAAAGCCCAGAATTTTGTTGATTCAAGATTTATATTGTGTTTTTATTCAGCATTTTTTGCCCTTTCTGAGGGCTCCAGCAGCTGAAACAGCAGAGTCTTGCCACACAGCAGTTTCAGCTGAGTCTGGTGTTTGAAATGGCAACACCACTCAATGTTTGTGACTTGTTTTTAGAACAGCATTTCAGCTGCCAGTTTCCTTAAGAAAGCAAAAACAATATGTAAAGCAAGAAGTGCAAATAAAGGAGAGACTTTCAAATACTTGCAGTGTTGAAAAAATAAAGCTAAACCAAAAGGGTTCAGGAGACATGCTAAATTTAGCAAAATTGTTTGAAGTCATAAGAAAATAACATCTAAATAAGGATGTGTGCCCCTCTGTCCGCCCGTTCTTATCTCTGTCCCTCCTGTCCTTTGCCCCAACTCATATATAGTTCATTTGTTAGGTTTTCTGCTAACGGGATGTTTTTGAAAGTGTTGCTTTTCCTCTGGTTAAAGGATTGGATGCCCCAAATGAATATCTGCGCAGTGGGAGGGAGATGAGGGGTAGGGATGAGAGCTGCCCGGTGCCCTCTGCCTCCTTGCAGGGTGCAGAGGAAGCTGCCGCGGCGCCGCCGATGCCTCCAGAGAGGGTAGGACTTGAGGCGTCGAGGAGGTGACCTCCCGTGGGGACATACTCGGTGCATGTTGCAACATTGTGCTCAGTGGGGACGTCATTCCTGGAAAGTAGGGAAAAGGCACTTGTGTATGCACGTATTTCCAATTGGATCATTGCTGAAGAGCTTCCTGTAAGTTATGAGATTCCCTTACGGGCACCTAGGTGCTAGCGAGGGAGGGAATTTGTCATGCAGCCAAAGCATGTTGGAGGGAGACCCTGAAGAAGCTGCCTTTGTCGTCTTGTGAGTCTTGCTGATTGCTGTGTTAGACAAAACCCCAAACCTAGAAAAACTGATTCCTACTGGAATGTTTTTAATGAGACATGCATATATATGTGTGTGTGTGCGCCTATGTCATTTCATATTTACACTGTAATAACTCATTGCTATTATTGCTTTTGCATTATTAGGTGTTTCTGTTGGCCATCAATGCATTGCTTGCTAATGCACAGGGAATGTACTACAGAAAAAAAGTGTGACCACTGAATAGGCCAAGTAGTATTTTTCCAGAGCAACCCCTTGAATGAAGAGTCTGTCTCACCAGTTTTAATAAACCCTAGGCTTCTAAACGTTACAACAGTAACACAAAAAGAATCATACCAGGATAATAACAGTAGAGAGGGAAAGGTGTTGGAAACATGGTGCTAGCGTATGAGAACATATCACATAACACACAGGCAGAAAGCACTTTGGAAAGATGCTTGCAGAGCAGCAGAAGCGTCACAGGCATCGGAGCAGACTGACCACACAGAGACACGGATCAGATCTGATCGCAGCACAGATTCCTTGGCGCCTCTTGTTAAATCGGAAGGACTCAAATCCTCAAAGACAGTTAAACACCAAAATGCCTTTGGAGTTAACTTCAGTCCGTGTGTAAATCCTCTGTTTTCTTTCACCTCCTTGCTTAATATTATTTTTGTATGCCTCCACCTCCTTTGCTGCGGGAATAACTGTGGCTCCCACGTTGGAGGTTGTCCAGCATTATCCCAAAGTCCTTTCCAGTGTTCGTTCATTCCCATAGTGTTGTCTTAGGTGACGCATGTTCTTGACTCCTCACTGCATGGCCTTTGCTGCTATTAAGCTATCTCTAGTTGGAAGAGTTAGTAGGTGCCATGTATTAATCTGAATAATTCATCTATTTTCCCTATCCCCTGTGATTTTTGTGACAGCTGCACATCTTACAAGCAGTGGCTTTTCTATTTTCTTTCAGATTGTAGATGAAAGTTATTGATATCGCTAGGATAAAACGAGATCCCTGCCGGGAAAATACCTCATCAGATGATGAATCCCCATTTACAATTATTTTCTGAAATCTATTAGAGTAAACCAGGTTTAAGATCTTTCATAAGTTCTACACCAAAACATATTCTGAATGTGGTACTTCAAGGAAAAAATGCCTGCCTGTTTGATCTCTTCTCTTCATTGAGGTGAATCGCTAAAAGAGCTTTTAGGTCTTAGGGGAAAGAAATACGAGTCCAGTATTGGGCTAAATAAATCCATACATCACTGTGGAATATATTCAGCAGCAGTGTTTTAAATGGACAGGATAGAGATCAGGAGCTTTCATATTGTTGTGCGATTAAAAAACAACCACCCTGATGTAAAGAAAATGCTAAGTGAGGAAGATGATGGCCCATAGCATTCCTATTAAAGTCTTTGCAAATCTTTTTATTTTTTCCTCTTCCACCCCCGCAAAAAGGAATATATCTTTTCTTGTAGAAGGGAGGAGTCTGTATAGTTGCAGTTTTTACCCCCTAAAATGTTACAGGGCAGCTGTGTCAAACTGCACCTGTAGTAAAGCGTGGGGACTGAATGTGAGACAGAAATTGCAGGTCAGCTTGGTGCCGGACGTGCATCTCTCCCAGGGTATTTTTGGATAGCACAGAGGTGACCTGAGAACCGTCAGCTCTGCATTTATTGGGTTTTTTTTTTTGCTCTTTGGTGGCTCCAAGTAATTGAACCGTTGCAGAAGGAGAAAGTCTCCGCCACAAAGCAGGGGTGCCAAGATCACATTAGCCTGTAGTAGATTTGTATGCCAAACTATCCTTTAAATCTTTGGAAAATCTCCCTAGCGCTTGTGTGGCAGATAACACAAAGCTTCTGTGAGGCTGCTTTGAAAGTGAAGTTACTGGAGTGCTTGTCCTCCTGATGAGAGAAATCAATATGGTTCTCGGTGCTTTTCACTTAAAACCACATTAGCGACGTGTCAGGCGTGATGGACTGCCCTGGCCTCACCAACTCACGGAAATTATTAGCTTGATTGTGTTAATAATGAAATTTTAATCGTCCAAAACCCTTTTCTCACCAGAAGGTTAGAACGTTTTTGGTGAGTAGCAGTTAGTTTTTTACTGGAGAATAGATCCAGGCATAAATTAAAAAAAAAAAAAAAAGTGTTTTTCTGTGCTGCTCCTGTGATGAAAAAGTGCAGAACGTAGGTCCACAGGGACGTGAGGTGGTTACCCTCTGGGAGCGCAGGGGTACTGATCCAGTTGCTTTTAACGGCCCATTAGGAGGACATGCATTTCAACAGCAAAGTTTGTTTCAACACCTTCACTGCCCTCCTTGCTTCTATGGCTTCCTTTAGGTTTTAACGGAAGAAATACACTGGGTCCATTGTGTGCGTTATCTTCTGCTGCTGCTGCCTTTAGTTTGGGAGGGGGGCTGTGCCTTGATGGATGACGAGCGCAAACATTCAACTCGGGCTAATGGGAAATGAGCCTGGACTTGAGTTATGGTGACCATAAAACGTGATGAGATCTGGCACTTGATTTAATAACAGCACGGAGTTGCTTGACCTGTAATCTAATGGCAGCACATCGTACTGCGTTGCATAAAGCACTAATATTTTTATGGAGTCTTAAAAAAAGAAAAAGGAGAAAAAAGCTTGGTTATAATGTTCAACGCACGTGTGTCACAAAAATGCATCTTTCTGTTTACGGCTGCATGTTACGGTAGTGAACTCCACTGTTTCTGAAATGTCTTTTAGCTAGGAGTTTGTATATCTCAAGAATAGGAGAAATTAAGCAGTCCAAGTGGAAAAGGCAGCAAATTATTCGTTTTGTTTTTCTACAGACATTTATGGTAACAGTTGAAGGCTTAAGGAGTTCGTCTTAGAGAACAGAAAATTGCACAGAGACATTGAAGCAAAATCTAAGTACAGAGATGCTCTGTATTTTAATGTACTAGGGGAATATATTCCAAACCAATATAAGAATCAGTCGCATTTTGTCTGGAAGCCTTTTGGCTCAAAGTCCTCAAAGCTCAGTTGCAGAGGCAGGCAGAGAAGGAGGCCTTGGAAACCTTGGAGCTTCCCATCAAAGTTCAGTAATGTCTTTAAAACCCGTTTGATCTGTCAAGTAGGTGTAGAAGCTTCTGTCAGGCACTAAAGAGAGAGCAGATTTGGCTCTGACACATTATACAAGTACAGTGGAGATAATTGCCTTAGCCAGGAGAGAAGATTCTTCCTCGCAATTATGTCATGTGCCAGACATCCTCGCAGGGCTGGGGAGAGAAACATGCCCAAAGGACAGGACTGACAATGCTTTTGTGGAAGGTGCTTTATTATTATTACTAGTAGTAGTAGTAGTAGTACTTGGGCTTTCAGAGATAAAGTGAAAGCTAAATCCACGAGAGAAGATGAACTGTGTCTTTGTGTTGGGATTCTCAGAACTCATAACTCCCTTGGCCCTTCTGTGGTCCTCTAGGATCTTCTGCCCGTTTTCATAATGTTGCAAGTTTTTGAGAGATGCCAAGAGGCAGCAAAGTCCTAGACTACTTATTTTTCTATTTGTTTTAGCTTCTGTCCTGCTCCCATGGCTTCTCTTCAGGTTGGTGTGATTTTAAACCTCTTCAAAGTGTTCGGCTTTCTGTCACATTCTAAGTTTTTAGTGTTTGGAGGCTGAAGTAAGAGGACTGAGCTTTTATTTTGCTCTCGAATCCCCAGTCAGGACTACAGTCTGATACGTGAAGCTGTGCAGTTTTGTATTCCAGCACCGCAAGATTGTTTTACAGAAATTTCCTGTTGGTGGAGAATGGGCCAGAAGGGCTGTCGTGGTAGGATTATTGTTTGAAGGATAAAACCCAGTTTTCCCCATTCTGTCTGACAGCCTTTCCTCTCCCACTGTTTGCTCTGAGCTTGTGGGTTTTTCCCCTGCGACTCTTGAAAAAAGTTACTTCCAAGAAGCACTAAGGACAGTAAAGGAGTTGACGTACGCGACGTTTTGCTCTCCTGTGTCACATCCCTTGGAGGCCACAGCAGGATGGATCACAGTGGTGGGCAGGGTAGGGCAGGCTCATTTGCCAAGCTCACATTTACATCCCGAAGTTTTGCTTGGCCAACGTGGTCATGTCTGTAGTCCTGTTAAAATGATCTATATGGTTTGTATGATCTATTAAAATTAATCATTAATGCAGTCTGGTAACTGGACAGTGTTCCCCCTCTCTGGTGAGTATTACACGTTGTTGCATGTTGCAGCACGACAAGGATAAAAGCTTTTGCAGGAGTTAATGTTCTTCAAGGTTAATTCATCCATTCTGAGCATGATTTCCATTAATCAGAGCAGCAAGTGTAATTTTATTATTTTTTTTTAAAGACTCTCTTATCTGAGTTGTCTTTACCCTAGTGGAGGCAGTATCTGTTTTCAGTGTCCTTTTCTTTTGTAACTCTACTATGTATAGCCAGCCTTTCTGGAGTCTAAATGCTCATCATCTCTTGCAGCTTTCTCAAAGGAACACAGATAAATCTGGCCGTGTTTGTATTCCATGTGGCTGGGGGGGTTGTTATTGCTGTGGCTTTGCAAAATTTCTAGGCATACTCTGTGCAAGTCCATTGAACTAGAGAGATTCCTCCTGTGTAGAGGAACAGTGCATGCCCCAAACTATCTAAAAATAGAAGTTGCATTATTTAAGAAGTGTTAAATAGCACATAAATAACAAGAACAGACTGATATAGTCGTTCTCTTTTATTGCTCCTGCGCAGGACTCTCGTTGCTTAGTGTGGTCATACTATCAAAAATGTTCATTCTCTGGCTTCTCCCTCTCAGTATAACTGTTTCAGACCTTTCAGTGGCAAAGAATTCCTTTCAGCTTGTGTATTTAGGCTTTTACTCATCCTTGCGTCTGTTTTTTTTTCTTTATAAAGCAGATATTGATCACAGTTGCATTTGGTTAAATTTAAGGTTAGTTTACACAAGTCAGTGATGAAATTTCCTGTGACACTCTTTTGGACATCAGGCATTCATTATCTTTTGAAATTCATTTTTTGGAGGGACTTCTTGCTCCATTTTGCTGCTAAGTGTACTTTTAATAAAATAAGTCACTTAATATGCATAGTTTAGATTCAGAAGCATGGTTAGTTTGTTGTTTCACATTTCTTGGAATGTGCTTTCAGTTTAGCTAAACAACTTTCTATTTAGGGAATAATTTTATGAATATTTCTTGTAATTCTGGCAGCAAGTGTTGTAGCACTATTATTATGCCATAGGCATTCAATGTTTTTTCCATCATTAACTGGCTGTAATCCCGGTTTTAGATTCCAGATTTCTTGTTTGCTGTCTTGTCTCCTCAGTAGAAAGTGCAACTCCTGAGTACTTTTGTCTGCAGAAATGATTTCATAATCAAGTCTGTCATTTGGGTTAGTTATACATTAAAATAGTTCCAAAAATAGTACCCCCCAAAAAAGTCTATTTTTTCCTCTGAAGTCATGATATTTGCAGATTTCTTAAGGAAAATTCACTTTAAGAATGATGTAAGCCAATCAATATTTCTTTAGACTTAAGTCTTCTTTATATTGAAATATTGCTGTATTTTAACTACTGTAATTTCAAAATGAGAACTGATGAAACAAATATGAGCTGGTAGTGTTAATGTACATGCAGAGCAAGGCATGACCTAACGGGTGTACCATGGAGGTGGCTACCAGGACCAGTGCTGTTCCCTGACCGTGAGTCAGCAGGGTGCCCAGGTGGCCTAGAAGGCCAACATCATCCTGGCCCCCGTCAGGAGCAGTGTAGCCAGCAGGACCAGGGAAGTGATCGTTCCCCTGTACTTGGTGCTGGTGAGGCCGTGCACAGAATCACAGAATGGCTGAGGTTGACAGAGACCTCTAGAGATCATTTGGTCCAACCCCCTGCTCCAGCAGGGACAGCCAGAGCACAGGGTGGCATCCAGGCAGGTTTGAAGATCTCCAGAGAAGGAGCCTCCACAGCCTCTCTGGGCAGCCTGTGCCAGGACTGGCACCCTCACAGCAAAGAAGCTCTTCCTCACATGGAGATGGAACTGCCTGGGTTTCAACTTGTACCCATTACCCTCATCCTGTCACTGGCCTCCACAGAGAAGTGTTTGGCCCCATCCTCCCTACATTCCCCCCTCAGGTCTTTGCACATTTGCAGATGTCTCAATCTTCTCTTCTCCAGGCTAAACAGGCCCAGCTCGCTCAGTCTTTCCTCATACAATAGATGCTCCGGTCCCTTAATCATCTTTGTGGCTCTATGCTGGACCCTCTCCAGAAGCTCCACGTCCCTCTTGTCCTGGGGAGCCCAGAACTGCGCCCAGTACTCCAAGTGTCTTCCCCAGAGCGGAGCAAAGGGGCAGAGTCCCCTCCCTTGCCCTGCTGGCAGCACTGCTGGCACCTTGAATACAGTGTTCAGCTTTGGGCCCCTCACTATGAGGCTCCAAGGCATTGAGGCCTTGGAGCGTGCCCAGAGAAGGGCAGCGAAGCTGGTGAAGGGGCTGGAGCACAGACCTCATGAGGAGCAGCTGAGGGAGCTGGGCTTGTTTCGTCTGGAGAAGACAAGGCTCAGGGGAGACCTTATCGCTCTCTCCAACTATCTGGAAGGAGGTTGTAGTGAGGTGGGTCAATCTCTTCTCCAAAATAACTACAGATAGGACAAGAGGAAAAGGCCTCAAGTTGCGCCAGGGGAGGTTCAGGTTAGATGTTAGGAAGAATTTCTACACATAAAGAGTAGTCAACCATTGGAACAGGCTGCCCAGGGAAGCGGTGGAGTCACCATCCCTGTCAGTGTTAAGAAACATGTAGATGAGGCACTTAGGGACATGGTTTAACAGGTAAAGTGTTGAGAGGCTTATGGTTGGACTCGATGATCTCAAAGGCCTTTTCCAACCATAATGATTTTGTGATGGGGCAGAGCTCACCCACATCAAATTTGCAGCCGATACAGGCCTGGGAGGTGTGGCTGGTCCCCATGTGGTTGTGCCACCATTCAGAGGGACCACAACAGGTAAGAGAAATGGGCAGAGGGGAACCTCAACAACAGGAAGGGTGGGAATAAGGCCAGGAGCCAGGGGCTGACCTGCTGGAAAGCAGCTCTGCAGAACAAGTCCTGGTGGACAGGCCAAGCATGAGCCAAAAATGTGCTTTCAGGGCAAGGAAGGTCTGCAGAGTCCTGGGGTCCTGGGCCATTAGCAAGAGCATTGCCAGCAGGTCAAGGGAGATGATTGTTTCCCTCTCCGCAGTGCTGGTGAACCCACATGTGGAGTGTTGTGTCCAGATACACTGGAGTAAGGGCCACAAAGAGGATTTAGGAGCTGGAGCATCTTGAAGAAGAGCAGCCAGAGGGAGCTGGGGCTGTTTGCTGCGGGGTGAGCTTATCTGTGTCTGTAAGTAGCTGGAGGAGGGAGTAAGGAAGACACAGCCAGACTCTTCTCAGTAGTGCCAACACAGTGGGACAAATTGAAATATGGGAAATACCATTAAAGTGCTCTCATGTGATGGTGGTGGAACGCTTCAGCTGGTTGCCTAGAGAGGTCTCCATCCCTGGAGATACTCAAAAGCTGCCTGGACAGAGCCCTCAGCTTCTCGAGCTGACCTGGCTTTCAGCAGGGCATTTGGGCTGCCTGGTCTACACATGTGCTTTCCAGTCCAGTTATTCTGCAGCTCTGTGACCATTATGGCCATCTGCCCTGGCTCTGATCGACACAGCTGACAGTTTCATCAAATAATCTCGGCCTTAGCATATGTAAAATATACATATTTAAGGAGGGAGAGAGTATTTCTTTCAAAATGAGGTCTCGTAAACCAGAATCCACTTAGAAAATATCTGTTTTTCAGCAGGCTAGATTTATCTTCGAGGTTACTTTTTGCCGAGGCCTCAGTGGTAGTCCATGGAGCAAATCCACCAGTTTCTGAACTGTAGCTTGGCCACTTTGAGGCTTGAGTCACCATCAGTTGTGGGCTTGCTAATGGGAAGTCAGCAGAGCTGCATTTGTGTAAAGCATGAGTAATGCAGCTGTGAGTCAGCCTGAGGTTTTGAAGACAGAATCGAGTTTTAAATTGGCTTTTTGGTCGTATATCGC
>NW_010578124.1:134631-145137 GCF_000705375.1 Tinamus guttatus
TGTATATAAGACTTCCATTAGCATTAATAAGCAGATAATGTGTACACTGTGAAGATCAATATTTATTGATCAGAGTTAAGATGTGATCAACCTTAAGAGTTAGTAAATCTTGATATTAGCGAACTATGAAATAAAATTATTTTTTAGAGCTTTCTGTGCACATTAACCACAAGCAATTAGATACAGAAATAATAGAATTATAGAGCTTAAAGAGGTATTGCAAAGTGACCTAGACTGCCTCTGCTCTGAAGCAGAAGTAAACATACATAAACTCTTCATGGCAGATATTTGTCTGATCTTTCATTTAAAAGCTTCATTGGAAGAGATTTCACAATTTCACTATGTAGCCAACATCCATAATTATTTATTCTTCCTAGTACACCTTTTTGTAATATTTAATTTAAATCATCTGATCTTCTGTTTTTAGTGTGTATGGAGGGCAGCAATCGCTGGAATATATGTATGGTTGGGAATCTGTTATTTTGATTAAATAGTAAACCAATTTCACCAAGCTTTCTTGATGAACTTCTTATTTTTAGATCACTTATCTTTGTCTTTTGAAGCATCCTTGATGTTTATAAACTTTTTTAAAACTTGCCTGCAAAATTGAATATAGTATCCTGCCTGAGGACTTGCAAGTGCCAACAAATAAGAATTATTACTTATATTTTAAATGGAACATGCCTGTTGCTACATCCCAAAACAAGATTTGTCATTTCTGTGGTTGCTTCAGGCTTTGATAGTTATCGCAGATGATTTTCTCTATTTGTAATCTAATAAGTAGTCATAAGTTTGTTTTCTACTTCTGGAATGCGTTGCTTTTAACTGGCCGTCTTTGATTTTTAGACTTCTCCCCAGTTTATCGCAAGTCATTCACAGTTCTAATCTTGTCCTTGAACCCTCTTCGGCTTTGGCAGCCGCACATTTTGTTGTTGCTGTTTAAGTAATATTCTTTTCTCATGCAAGTCATTTTTATAGTTATTCAGTCTTAAGCTGATTTCATGTTAAAATATTTCTGTGATTTATGAAAATGGATCTTTTCTGCTGTTACAAGGCTCCTGAGTCTCCTTTTCCTAAGGCGAGAAGCAATTGTTTCCATCCATGACAAATGACAAGATAGCTTTTTTTTTTTTTTCTCCTCCTTTTCAGGGAAAAAAGAACTTGCAACTTCGAGCTGACTTTTAATTCATTTCAATCAAATGGTTTCGATTGCACACAAGGATTAAAGTTTATTTTCCAGATGACCAACTGAAAAATTGGCAATTCTACTTCCCGATTTTATTTGAAAGTGTATGTTTATTTTTCTTCTCCTATCCACAGCTTTATTTTTTTTACCAAGGTGGCTTACTGCAGCATGTGTGTAGAAGAGTCCTGCTAGAGAAAGGAGAGCAGAGTAAAAAATCTGTGCTATTCTAGGCGACAGTGAATGGAAAATAAAACAGAGGGGAAACATTAGATGCTTTTAAGGGGTTTTCAGTTGAAAGTCAGCAATTCCTTGGATTCTAAAAAATATTCAGTGATCTGTGATCATTTCTATTTCCCTGTTATTCTACTTTGAACAGTCACAAATACTAAGCAAATAAAACCGATCTATCTAGTGTGTATGTTTAGAAGAGCAATTGCATTCATGATAGTTAAAAATACTTGGATTTTTTTTGAGCATGGAAATACTGTGTACAAATCTCTGTTGTCTGTGTGCCTCTTCCAAAGCAAATGATTGTTCTCATCTGTACTTGCCTGACATCAATTCAAATGCATTTACATGTTTTCAATGATTTAAAACCTAGTGTTTTGCAGAGCAGCCTTTCCTGTGTAGCTTCTCTTGTCTGTTATCTTGGAATGAAAAGGCAATATTTGAGGAAGACTTCATGTTTTTCTATTAATTTTAGATTGCATTGTATTAGTTTCCATATGTTCTTTAAACAGACGATGCCCTTCCTTTCAATACCACTTATCGCTTCTACATCTGGTCGGTTTAAAGAGATACATATGTGTTTTATGATTGCTGTAGACATACGATTTTAGTTACCCTTACCCTTTCTAAAGAAATTAATTCTTTTATAGGTTCTTGTTGCAACTACAATAATTATCCAGAATATTGGAGGTAAGAAATTTCATTAACTCAATTTTAACGCTGAGCAGAATAAAATCTCCACAGTCTGTAAAACTCTAACACCAAAGGCAATCACTAAATGTCAGTGACTCGATTAAACGAATGTGGAACTTAAAGAAGAGCCTTAAATGACTGTGCTCAGCTGTAGTGCTACAGTCATGAGGTAAATGGAGGACCTGTGCGAGGGTGGATTGTTTGCCTGGAGCTGCATCAGGTGACATGGAGAACATCCATATATTTTAATATATGGATTCCTCTAACTGGAAGGAGCTGAGAAGCATCATCTCCATTGCTTTCTTTCCTTCCTGCTTTTCCATATATATACATCTACTAGATACCTTTTATCATACCTTATCGTGTTTTTTTTTTTTTTTCCCCTCTTTGGAACTTGCATGTGCATTTTAGTGATGTGTAACAACCAAATATTTCCCTAGCCATAAAATTTTGACTGTGCTATATAAATGATACTTTGCCCTTTTTCGTAGTTAAATACCATACTGTTTTTCTGGAGTTTGTTTGGTTTGTTCACTTTTATCCTGCAGAGCGATGATTTATGTTGTCGTATGTTGGGCTGCCCAGTTATATTGTTCTTATTTTGCTTTATTCAGTGCACAATATGGTAAAACAATACTAGCTGTCTTTGCATTCAAATAATCACCTAAGTATTTAAATTCCTATTCAGTTGTGTTCCCATACTTGACATGTACTGAGTAACAGTGCCCTTAGAAGTAGAGGAGTGTTCAAAAGAAGACAGCATTCAAGAGAACAGTTTTTAGTTTCTTTGGCTACTTCCTTTAAATGTTTTAGATTTTCTTTTACATGAGGGAATTGTGTGGAGAGAAAAAAAAATGAAGGAAAGATACGGATGTTCATTGACAATGACAGTGAGCAGCATTCCAGTTCTGCTGTTTAGACAATAAAGTCCAAGCAATTTAGTGATTTTTCTTGTTTGTCATAACATATAGGCCTAGTACTAGCTCAAGTAACTGTTTTTCTGATAAAACTAGCTCCAGTTATAAAGACCGCTCAATTTAAACAACTATAAAAGCCTGAGTATTAATTTCAGGCAGGAGCAAACATATTAATTCCAAGGCTAAGGATTATTTATTCATACAGCTTTTAGAGGATATTATGTAGCAATGAACAAATTTTTTAATTTCCTTTCCTGTTGGAGTGGACCTCTAAGTAAACAGTATTAGACAAGGAAGGGATACACAGCACAGGTTCTGGGGGCTCCGGGATCCTGTACCATATTCTGTGGTCGAAGGAAATATGACTCCTATTTCTTCCTCACAGCAGTTCATAACCTTCCCTGTGTGTCGTTCTGAATAAAATTCATCTCAGTAATTCTAGAGGCTCAAACTATTGCTTGGTGGATATTATCAAACTACTTAGGCTGTTTTACGCAGTGGACTTCTCTGCCAGCAACCTGGGCCTGATTTGCCAACTAAAAAGTTTTCCATTTAGGTAGTTAATTCAAGAAATCATTTTTGCAAGTTTTCTTGCAAATTTTCTTTCAGATATTTGTGGGTTTGCTCATTTTGATGGAAGGTTTCAATTTTTTCAGTTTGGGTGGTTCTACTTCCAATCTTTCATGCAAGAGAACAGTAGCACTTCATATACCTTGTATAGTGATTTGTTTACAAAGATCACTCAGTTTCAAACACACTGAAAAGAGAAATAAGACCTTTTTCTTTTTTTCTTTTTTCTTTTTTTTTTTCTCTGAACCAGTTGGTGCTGCTAAACCAAAACAAGCTCTGCTCTGTGGAGAGAGGTAATCTGTAAAAACACGGGCCGCAAGTGCAGCCTTCTTGGCACCATCCTCCATACAGAAGATGTATTGTGCTATCTTTGCAAGGAACTGTCGCAGCTTCTGTTCAGTATTTGGATTCCGCTTTGGGAGCAGAGCTCCCAGCTGTGTTATTTCTCTCCTTAACAACTGCCTTTTGCGCTTTGGCAGAGCCCTGTGACGCTGCAGGCTGAGTGAGCAGAGCGGCCTCATGTCAGAGCCATCCGTGAAGATGGCTTCGCTGCAGCCTAACAGGCCCTTCAAATAGGGGAGGATCAAGAGCCTGTTCTGATCTCTCTTCCAGCCTTGGCTCTGGAAGAAATGTATAGAACAAAGGAAATGTTCCCGTCTTGTTGGCTCCTCTTACAGATTTTTAAATGGCAGAGGTGAAAAGTCTGTCCTGAATGAGGGCCACACTGAAGTGTAAAACTGGTTCTGCCCTTTCTCCTTAGTGCACTTGGATGTTCCCCTCTTTCTGTTTTTCTGTCCATCTGAAGGAACCGGCAGTGCTGTGCCTGTTGGGCACACTTCCAGGCCTTGTCAACATCTTTAATTTCAGAGGAAAGCTAAAAATAAAATTGTTTTCTGTTACCTCCTCCATCACCAGACCTGGGTACATTGCATCATACGGTGTCTTATTTCAAAAGTGATTGGAGAGTACGGGATAATGAATGATGGTTTGCGATTAAAATAAGCAACTTTACTAGAGTTGTTGTCACTATTAGCATCTAGGCAAGGCTTTTTTACAGTCTAGTTTGAATCATTTCTAAAAATATTGAAAGCACGGAAGTGATTTAAATTCACTTGTGGTGGAGAGAGCTTTTTTAATATAGTTACACTTTCTTTTCTATCATAATTTGTCATCTTCACTTTTTCAGAAAGAAAAAAATTGAAATGCAAATTTGAATATGACATCCTAATTAACCGCACTGACTGATTTATGTAGACTGAGGAGTTGATTTTACAACAGAAGGATACCAAAAGAAAAAAATAAGTTGATTTCTGTACAGCTACAGAAAGAAGCTGTATTTGGTGAAAATACAAATTTTTCTACAGAGAGAGGCAAATTTGGTGAAATTTGGAGTGAATCTGAAAATACCTCTTCTTCATAAAGGAAGCCTAAGAGAGCTTTTTTTTGAGAAAATCCAATCCTGAGTACATTGCTCGGAATTTTAACCTGCATCTCTTAGGTGATTACTCAACTTTCATGCAGACTTTTAATTTTCTGTTGGAAGATTGTGTTATGTTAAACCAAATCAACTACCAGAAACCATTTAAATACCACGGGTTAACTGAATTTATATTGAGATTATATATTGGATATTGGCAAATTAATGCATATTGAGGTCATCTAAAAATACTATGATTTAAAGCCTGTAAACCAGGAATTTATACAAATTCTTGCAAGGGTTGGTTTAGTGTGGTTGTGGGGTTGCAGATTGGACACTAAAAGGGAAACTCCCCAGTTGGACAGGAGCAGATCATGGTTTTGTTCATCCTCTCCTGCCAGCCCTTCCTTTTCACCCCAGGTTCACAGGTGGGATAACCTTACAGGTATCCCATGCAGAAGATGATTTTGAGGGTTTTTTGCACTTTTCACATGCCTCCTAAAACTGGAGAAGGCCCTTGGTGAAGTCGGGTGTCTGGAGGATGGAAGGGGCAGGGGAGGCTGCCATGGACAACGGAGTTCCGTGGCTCTCCTCCGCTTTTATGTAATCCTCGCCGGGAGCGGCCGGAGCTGGCGCGTGGCCCCGCTATTGTTTTCATGGCGCTGTGTTTCTAGGAAGCGGTGGATGAGGCAGCGCGGGCCAAGAGGGCTCTGCGGCCCGGAGCCCTTCCCTGCCGCGGCCAGGGCGGCGCTCAGAGGCTGGCGGCTGCTTTCCGAAGGAGGGGAGAGAAGCCCAGAGCTTCTCCTCCTCCGACAGTCCTTGCTGCTCATCCGACAGCACACGAGGACTCTCGGCACCGGGGTATCTGAGAGAGGCGGTAGGAATCGCAAAGCGTGTGCAGCGAAGTTGGGGAAAGAATCATTTTAGCAAGGCTTGTGGAAAATGGAGACAAACACAATAAAGTATTGCACAAGCGCAGCTCGCAATCCACTGCCAACACTAACAAATCTTCGGCTCTGAGGTCTAGCAGGAAGCGTGCGGGCAGTTTTACAGCATACTGCTGCAGGCTGGCAGGAGCTGAAGGTCACTGCTGCAGGGAGATACGGGCAGCCACCGAGGGCCTTGTAGGTCTGATGCACAGAAACATAAATCGAAACTGCTGAGAGCATGAGTTTAATTATTTAAAATTTATTAGCAGTGGGATTAAGCGCAAAGGTAGAACATGCAGTACAGCTGTATTACATAGGTGGTCTCTACAAGGAGTTCTTGCAATAGTCTTTCTGTTTTGCAGTGTTGATTTTTTTCTCCAAATAGGCTGAGATGCAGGAATCCCCATGTTAAAGATCCCTGTGAGCAACTTGCCTGTTTTGGCTTCTACCCAGATGACCCGTGCAGCCTCTCGGCGGCTTCATTAGGCCTGTTAGTTAGCTATCAAACTAATATCTTTGCTTTACAAAGAACTGTAAACTTTCTAATGCAAATACAGTTTAATTACGCATGATTTTATGTTAATAACGTTGAATTTCTGTAACTCAGATTTTGTTTCAGTATCCCGCAACTCGTATGCGCTCAGAAGGGCAGGACACGCTCTGCTTCGCAATCACGAGGGAGGGAGGGGTTAATCAGCATCCCTCGAGCACCTTTTAATCCTGTCTGTATTTTATAATACATAAGAAACCCGTGGATAAGTTTGTACGTAGGGCTCGCTCCCTACGCGGCCCCGTGAGGGGAGCGGGGCGGGCGCAGCGCGCGCGCGCAGCGCCCCCGCGTGGCCCCGCCGCCATTTCCGGCGCTGCTCGCGGTGACATCTGGCACCGTCACCGTTATATACGTCCATACATGCGTGCCCTACGCGAGTCTCCTTGGAAAATGCACTTTATATTACCTATTTAATCAAGCATTTTTGCTTTGCAAGTCGCTTTTAAAATTTTCTTCGGAGCTCCCTGTTTAATTCGGGATGTCGAGTGCTCCGAGACATGTTTGCAACGCCCCCCTCAAGTTTGAACGTTGCGTTTGAGAGAGCGGAGGGGAATGTGTGCCTCGAATCACAGTGCAGGACAAACTTTGCAAATAAATGGTGCAAGTCAAGGAAGAATAAAACGTAACGCATTATATGTTAATAACCACATGGTAAATCCCTTAAGAAATTACTGCGCTTCCCCTAAGTACAGAAAGTCTAATCCTGTTTACAAGCGGACTTCAGTGTTTGTTTTCATAATGCAGTTTGCTTTTGACCTGAAAACCTAATTATCCCTACTGTTTTAAAGTGAAAATATCCAGTGCAGAGCTGCCTTAATTAAGGGCAGGTTTGTTAGCTCCCATGCTAATTTAACAACTGATGACCAATTTATTTTATTTTTTCATACTGCAGTGAATTGTTTTTGGAAAAGTTTGATGCTATAAAGGATATTACGTCTGCTCTTTTGTTATATATAGTTTCATGTACGTTCCAGAATGATTCAGCTAAAAGCTAAACTTAAAATGGAGGGGGAAGAAGAGCAAGGGAAATTCATCAGGATGAATGTCTATTAATAAAGTAAAAAATAGCCAAGAAGGTGACAGCCTATTTATATTGTTGTGACATAGGAACAAGCATTACATCTTCTCTCACACACTCCCGTCTCCATGGGTGAAACAAAGACCTCAACTACTGATGATTTTTAAGCTGCTGGTAAGAGGAAATATAAAACCAATACATCAAATGATTGAGGGAGTCCTTAAAGCTGTGTGTGGTGGATTGCTTACAAAATGAAAACAAATGAGCGTGCCTCTTAAGGACATAAAATGCGAGGGCCAAAATAGTTGATGGCTTTCAGTAGCATTCAGGCATTATTCCTGGTGGTTCTGCAATTTCGAATCGCCTACTAGGAGTGAGATGAGGTCACGAAGTGCTTCCCATCTTTCTATTCCATCTGTTTTTTTGACAGTAAAAAAACAAACTTGCCAAAAATCCAATATTCCACTCCCTAGTTTCGCTTTCATTTTTGAAATCCTTCATGCTTTCATTCTTCATTTTGTCACATTCCTTGGATTGGGACAGAATTATATTTAATCTACCTCCATACCGCCAAAGAGAGAGACAAGCCCAAATAGATTTGTCACTTAAATTACTGTGAAAGATCTAGTTCAGACAGAGTGTGTAGGAATCTGCAATGTGTATTCTAGTATTTTTTTTTAGCACCTAGCATCAGATTTTTTCAATGTTTTGGGAAAAAATTGTGTTTGTATCGACTGAATTCTTCTACTGAGGTAAAATAAAGGTGTAAATATTCTCATTTGTTTCAATTATCCGTATATATTTGTGAGGATTTTTTTCTTTCTTACCTGGTATACCCCACACGCCAAGACCACCCCCTTGTTGTGCTTTATAAGCAGAAGTTGAAGAGTCAGCATAGTTGGAGCCACAAGGCCTGTTTTTCCTGCCTGCCCCTCGCCTTTGCCCCTGTGAAGCCTGGAGGGCAGCTTGGTTCCACTTTTGCAAAGTTTTGCTTGATATTCTATTAGCTATTTGCTTGCTAATGCAGGGCGTCTTTTTGTTAAGCTAATGTGATGAGCTAAGGTGCTAGATCAGGAAAAACTAAGCAGAAGAACTGAATTTAGTCCCTCCAGTAGAATTATTCAAAGGGATTTTTGGCTAGCCAGTCTCCGAGGAAAGAATTCTTTTTTATTTTAATTCATGCCTAAACATATGTTCTCTTGCACTGTTGCTGTGGACTTCAGCAACTGTTATTTTTTTGGGTAGGATATTAAGGAAAATCTCTGCCCTTTGCTCTTGTAACCAAGAAGCCAGTCATGTACTTGATTTAAGACTGGCCTACCTCAAAAGGGAAAAATGTTTTGGCAGCTCTTTTAAAAAACATAGGCTTGACTTCTCTTTTCTCTAGCAACTAATAGTTTTTCATATATGGCTGCATATGGTCAGTGTCAAATAATATTATAGCACAATAGGGACATTCTGAATAATACGTGTGTATTTGAGTCATCTGGTAGTGTCGTAACAGGTTAAAATGTAATAATGAAAATATAATACGCTCTCATTTACAAAACTTTTTTTTCCTGTCAAGCAGCCAGTGTCAACTTTTCAGAACATGGTAAAATGCTCTGTATTTTAAGAATGTGATTTCTTGCTGCTTTCAAGACAGTGGTGAGCTTATTGAGTAATTAAATAAAAACATTGTTTTGGTTTCTGCTGAGTAGTGCTTTATGGCATTTCTGGGACTAGGGCTGTTCAGTTCAGATCTGCTTAGTTCTTCATCAAGTGCTTAGCACTTACTGAAACATACTTTAAAGTCACATTAAACATGCAAAGTCAGGACTTAAAAATTAGTCCTGACTTATTAAAATTCTTAAAGTTGGTCATGTAGTTCATGACTTGTTACATACGCTTCAAATTATGTCATTCTGTGTCATTAGTTCTGCAAGAAACCTGTGTCTGTATCAGAGACATGTAAGCGATAGGCTGGGCATGCGGGAGCAGTGTCACTTGCTGTGTCTTGCCAGGTGACACATCCCTGCTTTTTCCTATTAGATCAGTGTAAGGGGAGTGAACTCTGACTGTAAAAGGACCATTACTTCTGACATTAGCAAATTCTTCCGTATATTCTATGACCAACCATCAATGTAGTTTTCTTATGTGATAAAAGGCTCTTTAAAAGTTGGACAAGAAAATGCTAAAATTATTTTCCACCTGACAGAGGAAGTTAGTACTTCCCAAGCAAATAAACAAAAGCACAAATCTTATTTTTACGTTCATGTGTGTCACAGTTCAGCCTCGTGACCATGGAAGCTCTTCCTCCTGTTCCACACTGAGACCTCTAAGGGTGGCTGGCAGTTTTTGCAGTATATCTTGGCATGGGTTTGGTCCTGCCAGGCACCAGGGAGGCTGTGTGAAATTTCTTTTTTGGAGCCAGAGACGTGTGTTCCCTCTCACACTGTGCTCCCTTTATTCCTACTTGAGATACTGATCTTTTGGACTCTTACGTCCATTTTCAAGGCACATTCACCAGTTTGTTTTCAACTTTAAAAAGCAAATAAACAATGTTCTTCACGCACTCATAGTATTTTGCAGTCGTGCAGTGGGAAATGTCTCTTATTCTTCTACACTAAATAAAACTGCAAAGAGCCGTCATTTGGGAGAAGTACAACCATATTTGTAAAAGAAAACCGTAAAAGAAGCTGGATTTGACTTCATAAACTATGAATTTGGCATGGGTGTCCTGCCCAGGCCTATCCAAGAGGCTCATGTCTCTTCTAAGCATCCGGATATAAAGAAAAATGTTGTATTATTAATTTTTTGCATCTTCTAAAATAAAAGGGAAGTATAAACTGTATGCACGGAGAAGGGAAGAAGGATGCATACAAATGTTTAGCGTGTGCGAGTTTCTTGGTGCATGATTGGTTCCCTGCTCAGGAGTGGAATTCAGTGAAATAGGATCCTCTCTCAAAAACAAAGAGTAAGCCCCCAGCAAAGGGTAAGTGATCAAATGATTAGCCAG
>NW_010578124.1:145148-175917 GCF_000705375.1 Tinamus guttatus
AGAGAAGAGTGACAGATTGCATGTTAGGAGGAAATCTGAGCTTGAAATTAATTGGAAGCTTGCTGCGGCTGAGGCTGCAAAAGAGTAATTTAAAAATTTTCTGAATTACATAAATATATGAAAATTCTGAGCTGCATGTGTACTAAGAGTTGCCTCATGCAATAATGGGTAAATAAAGTGGAATTATAGTGGAATTTTCACCTTTTTCCCTCTCATTTTATAATCGGCCTTTGCTCTCCATAGCTTAGCATGAGAAACTGTGCTCTCATTTTATAATCGGCCTTTGCTTGAGATGAAATCTCTCCATAGCTTAGCATGAGAAACTGTATTAATTTTCTTAGGTAAATGCTAAGTATCTAGAAATATGCATGCTGTAAGCATATGTGTGAGTGAATGTATCTTCCCCTGTATGCAGATAGAATAAAATCAAGACACCCCATAAGTATCAGGCATGAGCAACAGCTACATATCAAAAAGTTTGGAAAAATTGGAGTTTTTAATTATAAGTGAATATTTCCTTATTTAGTGACCTAACAAATGTTTTTAATTAAATTGTGCTGTACGTAGGTGTCACTTTGTATTAAAACAATTCACTTTCTTCATAGAGACCGCTTTCCCTTTCTTCAAAATTGAACATTAAGTGCAGTAGTACTGCAGTGTTGGAGTCCATACAATCTTAAAGGCTCAAAATACCACATTAAAAAAGAGAAAAAGTAGTCTTCAAAGCAGTCTGTGGAAGTTGCTCCCCTACCTTATGAATGTTTATGCTAGTATTTTAGAATATTAGTAAATATTGAAGAATAAAACTCTAAAGAATTAGTAAATACAGATGCCTAAAGTGAAATTTGCAAACAACACGAAATGCCTTCAAGCTTCAAATGTAACTGAACTTTTGTAGGATTTTTTTGCTTCTAAAGGATGGAAATATAGTTCCATATAGACTTTGGTATTTATTGAGGCTGTTGTACAGCTTGGTATTTAGAGGAGTTCTCCACTGGTCTTTAAATCATACACAAATATCTGCTGTTGGTGTAAAAGAAAAAAAGTGTCATGAACAATATGTCAAGGGATCAGGTTAATATGAGTTATACAAAAATAAAAAAGGAAGAAAAAGAAAATGTCTTATAACTTTGATCCTTTTATAGTTTTATATGGTAAAGGAGAAAAGTGATGCAGGGAAAGTAGCTTTTGGGTTTTTTGGATTTATTTGTATGCATTATTGCTTTTTCTTCAATAGAATTAAAAATGCTAAATTTCATGCCATTGCTTCTGTAGAAGAAATAATAGAATTTCTTTTCTTCTTTGCCTACCTATATAGTTTTGCATGTATTTTTGTTGTAGGAATATCCTTGGTGGTGGGTTTTCATGAGAAGCAGAGTTCTGTCACTGATAAACCTCCTACCTTCCGGGGGCTGGATCTGGCAGGATAAATAGAACTCCTGGAGTCTTTTTCTTGTGTTTAGTTTTGTGTTATATGTCATAGTGTAACAGTAATCAAATAACTATAAAAAATGGAGTCTTTAGGAAAAAAAAATCAACCCCCCCTCTTTTTTAATGGAAACAAATCTTATAACTTACTGTCATTACCAGTAATTGTATATAAAAAGTAGAGAAGGGGGAGAGGTGCTGCCACATATTTTGTGTCTGGCTTGCACATCCGTATTTCCAGGTAATATATTCTGTATTGTTTTGCCTTATACTCCTTTTATATTATTTTTCCTTGTTTCAAGACTCCTAACAGTCTCTTTGCAGGCATTAGCTAACATCAGTGAAATACTTACAGATTTGCAGCTATTTTTAAGGGAAGCATGTGGAAAAAAAATTCTCTCTGGTGCCATGGTGTCTATTAAATACTTACACTGTTCCCTACATGACCGTTCTGGTTAAGCCATGATAATTGTTACAAGAGTTGCCAGTTTCCACTTCTAAATCTCTTCTGCCTGTGTTTGCAGCTATGTCATCCTATCTTTTAATTGTGAAGTCTGAACTTCCTGGTGCTGTTGCAGGATTCCTGAGTGGAGCTGATGAGAGTGGGTAAGGAAAAAAGCCTTCAAATGTCATGTATTTGTTTTGAGGACTGTCGAAGGAGATGGGTGCTGATGCTTTCCTCTGATCTCACATGCTAAAAAGCGTTAGTGATTTACAGGAGTACTTGGAATATAAAATGTATCTGGCATGTGTAATCCTTCTGCAGCACATGAGAGCCTGATTCTCTCCTCATAACAATTTCCCATCATACAACCTTAAATCAGTGGCAAAACCCAATTTGGAAAAAATCTCCCCTGCATAAAAATTTAAAAGGAGAATCAGGGAGGGGACAGGAGGGAGAGGAGGAGAAACATTTAAACTGCTGTCATGTTATCACTTCACATATTTCAAAACCACAGTACAAAAATGGGCAGGCATTTAAATTTAAATACTTTGTTGTCTTGCTCCAGTAATTGGACTTGTCTTGGGAAAAATGCCAGGTTTCCAGACTTTGTTTATAATTCCCTAGCTTGGCTCCCAGTAAAGAAATTCTTCTTTGCAATTGAGCTATAAAGCTGTGTGTAATGAGTGTATCCCTCAAATTTCTATCAGAACTGTTGCAAGAAATCTGTGCTTGTGCTAAGACAAACTTTGCAGCTTCAGCACTGGAATATGTTGTTCAAATTATTACAATGCTGCTGTCATTCACAACAGGGTATCCTTGCAAGATAGCACAGTCCAACAGCCATATTTTCAGGTGTTTTCATCTCTACCATAAGCACTTTCTCTGGATTGAGATTTGGTGAAACTGTCCAAGACTGTGATGCTTGTACAACACAAATCCTGCGGGTGAATTTTCAGCTTGAAATTAGGTGGGGGGGCTTGTTTGTTTTGGTTTTTATTTTTAATGGTGCTTTAGTTCAAGTTATATTTTTCCTTTGCAGTTTTTCTGGTTTATAACCAAAATTTTGAGAAGTGAAGGGTGATGGTGATCTTAGTTTCTGCCTTTCTCCTTTCCCTGCCCTAGCAATAACACAGATTTCGTAAGAGCTTTTAGAAACTATTAAGTTTTGTGTGATATGGCATTTTTAGTCTGTTAATGCATCTTTTCCAGCTGTTGTAGTCATCAGCATTTGATTTAGAGCCTAACACCTTCTCCTTCGAGATTTTACTTGAACTCCTCTCTCATACAGAGTGACATTGAGCCTGCTACTGTTCTTGCTGGATGTGTGTTCCAATTTCTCTCTCCCTATATTTATCCCATAGATAGCATCACATGCTGCTGTTTTTTTCTTTTAAATGCCAACTCTGCTGATGCAAACTGACAAGAAAACTAATAATCTTCTAAATAAACAGATTAGGAGCATTCATATAATGGTAGAATCCAGAGATCCTAGTTGCTCACCAACTCACAGGCACATGTGCTGGGCAGAGGATTATGCTGTCCAGCCAAGACAGTTTAAACAAGTAATTTATTAAGATACCTACTTGGTAATACTCCCATCAGAGTTTATTGTTCACCAAGATGCTAATGCAGAGTTTCCAAATGAGAGCACTGCAGAGGCAGTCAGGTTGACTGATGATAACAAATCAGGTATTCTGGTAATTCTTACTGTGCTCTCAGCACTGCCACCACCCATGCATCCTCCTTACCTGAAATAAAAGTTTTTGTTGCGTGGATGAAGGTTAGTTGCCTTGTATTTGCAAAGAGCTGAAACTGTTCATAAGATATTTCATACACTGCACCATATTGAGTGCCATAATAGAGCATAACCTTTTGTGTACATGTATTTATTCCCAGATGTTCAATAGCTCTTTAATGATGGAGTTTTTTAATTGTAGGAGATAGTTCCACACAAATAGGTAATCCAATACCTAACCTGCATAGCAATTTATTTATGCAAAGGGCATAAATATTGACTAGTTTGATTGAACTATTTTAACTAGACACTTGTTTCCAGATGTGGTTGCACGACTGCTCTGTTAAGTCAGTGTGGCATCTGATACGCTCTTGTTTGGGTGCAGAATTAATTTATCTTAAAATGTAGTTAGAATATATCAAAAGTGACAGTTAAACTATCTGCGAAAATTATTTTGTGTACATATATCATCCCCAAACATACTTTCATAAAATATGTTTGAAGACTGTTTTGCACATTGAATTATTTTTATAGATTAAGGTAAGCATATGTGCATGTGTTGGAAAGGATCAGAGCCAGCGTGTAATACATCTTGATGTTTTACATCTTTATTAAAAGACAAAAACACATAATATAAACAGTTGTTAATTGCAAGTTGAGATGTATCAGTCTGCTTTAACAAGAATTTTGCATAGTTTTGATGACATGAACATAGTTTCAAATGAGGATTGGTTTAAAAAGTAGTAATTTGTGAGCCCTCTGTTAACAGTTAATGACCCTGTCAGGAGGATATGATTGATGCAATTAAGTTGTCTTGCTTGTGTGTTATATAATTGATATGGACTGAGCATAAGATCCTAATTTAGAACATATGAATCTCTTGTCCTGTTGCATTCAGGAATGAAATTAAAGCAATTTATAAATGTCCGCTTTTAGTTAAAATGTGGAGGAGGGATAAGGAACATCTGCATGCCAAAGTGTATTCAGTAGAGTTGAAAGATTTATATTTATCTTGGAACATTTTTATCATATAAGATTAAATTTGCAGATCAAATTGATTATAAAAGAAATACAAAAAACATTTGTATTGCCTTTGCAAAATAAGTATATCTTTACAACAGTATTTTGGGGAAAAATGATTTTTGGTAGTCAGTAGATGGTCCACTGTTTAGTTTTGGTTTTCTTTTTTGGATCTCTTTAAATTAATTGTATATTCAAAAATTAAAAGTTTACAAAGTTATTTTCTCCTGTTTTGCATCACCTCATTTAAATTTTTTTTTCCTATCCCTCCCACCCCTCTGTATTTTGTTTTTTATTGTGCTTTGTTTTCTCCGTTTACAAGAGAATAGCCAAAATCATGTTTTTTTCTGGCCTGTTGAACACAGGTGACTTAGGTATATGTGGGACCTCTGCATTATCTGAGGCATTTTAGCTAAGCTTGCACACAGTGCAGCATCTTCATGTATTTGCATCCTAATTGCTTCTAATACTAGCATCTACTGTGAAAGAAGGAAAGCAGGCAAAACAACCTAAAAATATGTGAACATTAGATATAGCAAGGTACACTTTGCAACCATGAACTCAGGAATCACATCCTAGTTAACACGACTGTTGGGCTTGTAATGTAATTTTTGAAGGGTTTAGATTTTTTTTTATATAGAGATTGTCAGTTAAGAGGCACTTGGATATTGATAGAGCAAAGATACCCTCAGCTGTGTTCATACCTTTATTTTTTAAACAAGTGGCACAATGTCTGTCCCCTGTGTATGATAGTAGTTAATAAGCATCCAAGGTAATTTTTTTAACACAGGTGTTACGCTACTTTTCTTAGGATAACTTGAGGTGCTGCCTGTTTATTAGGTGCTAACCATATCCTGGACTAAATAAACTTGAAGGTCAAAGGCCAAGGTGTTTATAGGTAGTAAAGTCAGAGGCTGATGTGCAAGATGTTTATCAGTACAGGATATGGTTATTTCCAAGTTAGGGGGAGCCACCCTCAAGATGTTTCTGTTTCTTGTACATCTGTACTTTCCTTTGTTCAGATTTGAGATTTTTGACACTTTAAGTAGGTTTTAAAGGCATGAAGACTTTATATAATACAAACCTGTATAAACAGCATGTGAGCCTGGAAATTATTATTTGTTGTTATAGTCCTAGTGGTTTTATATATATATCTGTATATGTTTTAGTACTCTTAAATTTTGTATCCATCCTAAGTAGCTTTTCCAACAGGTCTTGGTACCTCGATGGGAGGCTGCTGCTACTGATTACTTCGGTCTGCATTGTTTTTCCTCTTGCACTTCTTCCTAAAATCGGTGAGTAATTAAAGGAGAGCAGCAACTATTACTCTATTTTAGTAGTAATTACAATTGAAGACTTTAAAACCTTAATGGGTTATTTATTTATTTTAGCTGGCAGGGGGCTGTTGATGGTGGGGACTACTTAAGTTGTTCTGCTTTGCAGCCCTGCCTAGTTAACCTATTACTTGGGTTGCGGTAGTATTTTGTCTGCAATACTAAAATAAAATCTTTACAGCAGAACATTAAAGAGCTGCATTTACTTACAGCATGCCATTAGTGGTAAGCCAGTTCTAATTCTGCCCTACAAAACTACATAAATGATCTGTGACAGGCAGTTGGAATGTTGTTATTCTGAGTCCTAAGCCCCAGATACCGAGCACTGTAATAGAAAACATGCCCAAAATGTAAAGCTTTAGCTGTACATTAGGATCACTTTCCTTATAAATTCTCTTTTATTTTTACTGTTATTTTACAGGCTTTCTTGGCTACACAAGTAGTTTATCATTTTTCTTTATGGTGTACTTTGCTCTTGTGGTAAGTTAAAAATCAGTGCGCAGCTTATCTGTTTTTTTTTTTTTTCTTATTGTTTAAATGTTTTTATAAGCCTATTTTGAAATGAATTGTCTTTCCTCCCTTACGTTTTATATGAAATATAGAATTTTCTTTGAGTTCAGTATACACTTGCTTGGACAGATGACAGTTATTTTGCTGAGGCATGAAAATGTGTATGAACTTTTGAGCATGTGAAAAGATTTAAAATAATTATATTTTGGACTGGTAAATGTAGCAATATTTTTGTTTTGCTGACAGTGCAGTGAAGGGAACTGGCACATACACTTTTGTTTCCCTACTACTAATGGAATGGAATTCTGTTTTCTTAGCTTCTAGCTATTACTTACTGTAACTAGCACAGAAGAAAATTTAATATATTTCAAATAAATTAAATTTACATGTACGATAGAGTGACGGAGTTCAAAAAAAAGGCAAAGAAAACTAGAATTTTATTAAGGCAGTTTACAAGATTCATTAATATGTCAATGACCTTATTCTTTTTTTTGCAGCTGAAAGGAAAAGTTCTTTTCTCTAAGCCATATGGGGGTTTTTGACCCTGATATTCACCCTCTCAAGGCCCCTGTGCGGTAGATGTTTCCAAATATCACAAGTGAGACATGCTAGGCAGATCTAAGTGCAAAAATGTGCCTTTAAGTTGCTTTTTTTCTTTCCCCCAGGAAAGATGTATATTAATGCACATGTGTAATATGTAGTACAACCAAGCAGCTCACACTCTGTCATCTAGGTATAGAAATAAGAGTCTTATTTGGGAGACTGGAAAAGTGTTTCCCTTCTCTCCTGTCATTCTGGCTTGTGCTGACTTGCATTTAATACCTGCTTTACAAAGGGATAAACAGAGTTGAAGGCAAGTTGAACAAACATGCCATCCGGGAGACCAAGGCAATCCATTAGGAGCTAAACCATGTGATAAAACCAAACTTCAAAGCTGTCAAAACATCTCCCTGGGGCATCCCCTGAGACCAGGGGTGTTTGTAGGACCTTGGGAAGTTTTCTTCCCCAGCACTGCATTGAGAAACAGCAACAGCCTCTCCAGAGCTAATGGATATTTGTTTGTGATATTTTTGAATTACCTTAACTTTTGACCTCTCTTCTAAAAATTTGCTTAAGAAAAAAAGGCCAGTTATAATGATTAAATAGGTCTTGGCCTGCAGCTAGTTGCAGCAGTTTTAAGGTAAGTTCCTAGGTTTCGATGGGAATGTGTGCACATCTCTGAAGTTAGCCATTGTAATGGGTGTAAGCTTTTAAAAACAATATTGGGCCCAGAAAAGGCAAGTGTGTAAACAAGACTTGCACACTGTGCATTACACTGGAAGATGTTTGGATGTAGATTTTAGTTCTGTTTCTTTATAGCAAAAACCACTGGTATAAAGTGTAATTAAGGAGTGCTCAGACTACTAGGTTTATTATGAAATGATATAAATGATAAAAATTGTCTGTTTTTTTTGTTGTTAAGAGACAAAGAAGAAGCCAAAGCAAATCTTAGCGAGGTCAAAACTTTTCAAAGCCATTATGTGTGTTTAAAGAAAACTAATATTCTTTACTGAATGTCTTCTGTGACTTGCTCAAGTGTTGAAACTAAAAGGCATCATATGCGTTTTCATTTTCATATCTAATTGCTTTGAAGTGGGTGATAGGCACTGTTGAAATGGCCATTTAGTTTGCACAATGTTAATTTTGGTACGGCAAATATGTTTTAATCTGCTCCAGAAGAAAACTGTTGGTCATATGGAAGCAATACAATTATATTTTGCATATACACTAGTTTTCAAGTGCACACCATCTGTTCAGCTTCACACCAGCAAGCCACGGCTTCCGTCCTGCCTGCAGAAAGGAGAGGTACAATAGAGCAGAGACAGTATAGCCCAGTGGACATATGTCTTGGGCATATGTCTGGGGCAGGATGGTCCCGTGAGTGCTCCGAGCACAACGTCAGGAAGCTCCTCTGGGCTCTCCCTGTGCCCTGGGGCACCTTGGCAGGTCGCAGCTCTCCTGCCTGGACTTCAGTAGCTTTTCCTGTGAAATAAAGATATCGGTTATTGTCTTCACTGGGAGAAAAAGAACTAAAACACCAATCTCCTCCAATAAGATAGAGGAGAAAACCTGTATGTATATGTGTAACTGCTAATTCAGACTCAGATTCTGTGAGGTCCTAAAGTACTTCCTTTCATTTCTGATTGCTTTTCCCTGTCGTGGATCCTATATGAAACTAAACATTTGTTGCTTTTATCACCTCTCCTCTTGCTATGTTGGATGCTGGTGAGAAGTAAAGACAGATGATTTTTTGGTGGGGCCATCTCTAATGGTAGCTTGTTCGACAGGGGTGTTAATGACTCCTGGCAGGATTTTTCTCAATCTCTTGTTTCTGCTCCAAGAACAGATTGTTCTGATGCAGACTGGGACCCTGCCATGTGCAATGAGTGATGTTCAGCATGGAGAGCCCTGCTCAGATGAGCGCTCTCCGTGTTGCTAGACAGCCGAGGTGCCTGTTTTCCCACTGCAGGATATGAAAAAGCAACATTAGTGTGAAGGCTAGAGCATCTTGAGACCTCTGACTTTATTTTTTAGCAGTGCTTTTGGTGTGAGCTTAGCATACGCTGTTTACATTAGAATTTATGTTCAAATTTTGGTTTTGATTTTTTTTTCATTTAAAATCGAATGTTTGTTGCACTCAGTGACAATGTTTACAAAAAGAGTTTGAAGTTTTGGAGGAAGATTGTCCGTGCTCTCTGCATGACTGCATTTGGCTATAGCCAAATTAAAAATCTTTTCCTGTTGGTGACCTCATTGCAAATACTGTCAAGTACAAAGGAACGCAACAGATTTGAATGATTAAGCAAGTAGGGAAATGAAAGTATAGATTTTAAATGCAACTAATGCTTTTTCTTTTGTCTTCTTTTATTTTCTCTCTCTCTTTTTCCCTGAATCTGTATTCCCTTCATTTTAAAAGAACATTCTTCAGATTTTTAGGTTTGTATTTCCTTGGTCCCCTCTCTGCACTGTTTTGGTTATACACCCGCTTTTGCTCTTCAGCTTGCAGGACTTTCCCCCTGCAAATCCCAATCCCAAATGACTTCCCCAAAACCTGCACTTTAGTTTCATGCACTTTTTCATTGCTTAGGAAGCCTCTTCCAACCATAGCCAGAGCTCCCACAAAGCCTTTTTACCTTGGAGCCTCCAAATCCTCTGCTTTAGTTTCCCTTGAGAACCACCATCCTGGAGCACCATTTATCCCTTTCCCTGCTGCTTATGGTCTTCCAGAGTCTGCAGTTGCCTGTACTATTGGGATCTTCATCCCCTCTCTTGCACCCCTGCTTAGATAAGGTTACTATTTACATTGCACAGAGGGAGGCAGTTGAGCCAAACAGTGACCAGATAAGAACAGATCTCCTGATGTAAAGCAAAGTAAATGTAGTGTCAGAAATGTGGCTGGAAGATTCCCATTTCCTTTGAAAATCATTTTCTCCCTGGGACCAAAAACCACTTTTGAGCAAGCTGCTTCCAAGTTCTGTACCTTGAATTGTTTCAAGTTGTTTTTCTCAGTCATGAAATGTAAGTCTTGTGTTATTGCCACATACCCTGTATTTTCTTTACCCCTGTTTTGTCTGGAGGTAGCGTTTGTTTGCTGCTCTTGGCACTGGTGACAAGAGGGAGCATCTAATCTTTATTCTCTGGGAAACGCCACTTGGTGGAAAGCAAACAGTAGATTCCTTGGGACAGAAGAGGGGCTGTCCCCCGTGTTACTCTTCTCATGAACCAGAGTCCTTAATTAAGGTTTTAATTATTTGCTCCAGGCTTCAAAAGTATTATAACCTCTAAAAAGCCAGGCAACTACAATAGCAAATTAATTAGGGTAAAGAGAGCAATGCAACTATCATTTTAAAATGGACTCTCGAAAGAGGCAGTAACCTCTCTTATTTTAATTTCCCTTTGATTTTTCAGCCCTGTTTCTTGGCGGTCCCTAAAGCAGCAGGGTGTAGATAAAGCCCCAGTGACATTCTGTGACAATAATTGCATTTATTGTTTTTCCTCTGCTTTCTACTCCAAACCATATGTTTCTGCCTTTTAAGATTAGCCCCAGGCTCTGCTCTATCTCTGTTAAGGGCCCGGGACAGCTGAGACAGAGCAGCTCTTCTGGACGGGGGGCGCTTGGGGAGGAGGCCCGGGGTGGCTGCAGAGCCCTGCCCGTGTTGCAGCCCGGGCCAGACCCCATCCGAGGGCCCTGCGCTCGGTTTTCCAGCCCTCCTTCCTGTGGCCGAGCAGCCGCACGGTTCAGCTTGCTGGGTCCACGTAGCTCCCTGCTTCCTATTACAAGTTGGATGTATTAGCCAGGTACATGTCAAAGTTAACCTCGTTTTTAGGATATTCATAAATTAAATATGCTGTCTTTGCAGGCTGTAATTAAAAAATGGTCCATCCCATGTCCTCTACCTCTAAATAGTGCAATAGAGAACTTACAGGTAAAGTGCATGCAGTTTTGAAGCTCTTCTCATTTTATTAATATCTGTAATGCGTTTTACATTAACACTTTCAGAATTACTTGTAGTTTAAATTCCTTTTTAATCATTTTGATTTTACTACCTGAAACTTTATAGTTTGTAGATACTTGGTTTATGGTCATTCTTATGTCGTTTTTCTCTTTATATTTTACAGATTTCAAATTCTACTGGGGAGTGCAAAGCAAAGCTCTTTCATTTCTCAAAAGAGGTAATACTCTGTATTAGCAATAGGCTAGCCAAGGTGGGTTGTTCTTAAAGATATTTAAGCCATATCCAGGGCAGGCTATTTTTCCACAAAACTAATTACAGGCTGTTGAAGCATTTCCTGTATTTGTTGTTGGTTGTTACCCAGGCTCACTGCTCTTCTATATGAGGGTCAGTTGTCACAGTTAGCGCTTACGAAAACACATTGCAGATATGAACAGGTATTGGTCATATAGCAGATATGACCGATATGCAGATGTTTATTCGTTAAGTATAATGGATGCTGTGCTGATCAGCCTAATGGTGCAGTCAGGTCACTGCCAGAAGCCAACTTAATATCCCTCAGCTGGAGAACACAGGTTTCCTTAAACTGACTGGGCCTAACTTGGTTTGTTTGTTTGTTTGTTTATTCTCGCCTGAAGCTCATTGTTCAGGCCAAATGCAGTCTTGTGTATTGCATTGGATGCCAGATCTGGTGTTTGATAATTAATGTGCTATTTTAAATCCTATCTCCGCTCTTCAAGGCATATAGGAGGGGAAGTAGCCTCTGGGTGCTGAAGAGGAAAGGATAAGGAAAAAATAAATTGGGATAGCCCTGTAGTGCATTCGAATTTGAGAGAGACACAGTTGGTTTCTGAAAGTTTTTTTCTGAGGAACACAGTTGTATTCTGGAAGAATACAAAATCTGACTCCCCATCTCCCTCTCACCCCCCACCAAAAAGAAAAATTAAAAAGAAATATGGGACAATGGAAATATAAGAGAGCTGTTAACCTGGTAGATCAAAGGAGAAGTTCAGCTGCAAGCAGAAACACCCACCGTGAGATTACAGCCTTTTGTGCTCTGCGGAGTGTTGGAACTCATCTGTGCTACATTTGCCACTTTAGCTCAATGAGTCAAGAGTGTCGTAGTTTTACTGGCCCTGATTATGTCAATTAAAAAAATACTTGTTATAGTTTAGCTTATTCCTACATGAGAATTGAAATAAGCTGTGTTAGATGATTCATCTCTTCTAGAACAAGTTTTTGAAATAATAAACCACTAATTGAGTGGTTACAACTTTAATTATGTGGTTGTTTTAAAACTTCAGATGTCAAAGCATGTTATGTTTTCTGGCAGCTATATCAAAATTTTTGTGAGGGAATAATACAAACATAGGGAAGTCAGAGTAAGGGAATCAATACTGTGGTAGGAAATGATGAATATTAGAATTTTACTACCTTGGAAAACTTTGTGAATGACCTACTGACTCTGGGGCAAATACTATTTTTTACTTAGGTACTGGGCCTCAGTATAGCTCGAAAGAGTCTTTCAGTTGCTAGCCCATAGCTATCATGATATGTTGCTGATATGCTGATGCTTATCCTGGTCATGATGTGTTAAGCTATGACCATGATGTGAGGAGATGTTAGGTGAGAAGGTACAGTTTTGTGGAATGATTGTGGAATGACCAGAGGTGCCATTCTGGATTACGGATCTGTTTCTCAAAGCATTAACATGAAAAGATCTCCCTTGACTTCCAAGGCATTGAGCTAAATTTTAAATTAATCCTGATAATTTTCTGATCATCTAGCACCAAAGAGCATGAGAGATGTTTTGCTTCTCTTTTAGAGTGCTTATGCAATACCGACGATGGCCTTCTCTTTTCTCTGCCATACCTCAGTCTTACCCATTTACTGTGAGCTCCAAAGGTAACGTATGGAAACGCATGCAGTATTAAAATGTAATGATAATATTTCTGTTGCATTTTCCCTAAATTAACCTTGAATAATTTTTATTTTCAAATCAGTGCCATCAAGCAATGGAAACGAAGTAGCCTTCATGTTTTGGGGATATGCATAGTTTTAGCCTGTGTCAGCACTGGCTTTTCCTCTCTTACAGGAGAGAAAAGTAGCAAATATGATCCCATCAGCAGTGTCAGTACATTGTTCTGGCCATCTGGAGAAAAAAAGGTCATTTGTTAAGGTACTTACTAGCAAAATTTTTATTGCTGTAACTGAATCTGCATTTGGCCACATTGGATTCAGTGCTTTTTGACCCACATTCTGCTCCTGGCTCTGAATTTGCATCGTCCTGTGTAAATAAAATTTTTGATTTTAAAAAATAACAGGTCACCTTGGTGTGTCTAAATCTACCAGATGGGGACATTGTTAGTAGTCTGCAGGAAAACTACATTTTAATTACTGAAGTAAAAATACTTTGAGAAAAAACATTGTGATCAGTGTTCCACAATGTAGATTAACAGCACTCTTCTTTTTTTTCTTTTTCTTTCCACATTTTAGTCCATCCAAAAGGAGAATGCAGAATGTGACTGTCACAGGAATTGGTTTGAGTTTCCTAATTTACTTTATATCTGCTTTGTTTGGGTACCTGACTTTTTATGGTAAGCATATTCTTAAAGTGTTTTTTAGAATGCAAGTTAATAATAATAAGCAATGCTTGATGCACCTTGCACTGTTCAGTATTTGTAATATGTCTTTTTTGATCCCAGTATTTTTTTTTATTTCACTGAAATCCTAAAAATTAACCTCCAAAAGCCATCCATATGAAGTTACAAAATAGCTGGGGTATTTCAAGTTTGTTTATGTTTATTGCTTGTATCCTCTTGAATTTGGTCCTGTGAAGACAAAACCTAATTTTTGTAAAGTATTATTCAAGGAATAATAGAAAACTTGATATCTGATGGGAATTTGCTGGTCCAGCCAGTTTTAACCACTGCTGTAAGGCTGTGCCTCTACTAGTGAAGTCCAGTGTTCTTATTGATGCTGTGATATCCCCAGGCCATCTGGGAGCTGTAACTAGCACTGAGGCCGCTGACCCACAGCAAGCCAGCCCTAAGATCAGGGAGACCTGCAGTTTTGCTGGTCTTGAGTAAAAGCGAACCAGAAGACTGAAGAAAAGAAATTATGGGGAACATGAGAAAATCAGAACAGTTGAATCAGGCAAAGAAAATGGGTAGTTTTGTGCCTTGACTCCAGCGGAAGCCAGTGACAAAGCCTAAGAAAGAATAGGGCAGTGTAAGCTTGGCACTGGGCTTCCTGTGCACTTGCAGCTTCAGTAATTATTATGTGAGTTTAAGTCCTGAGATGTAGGTAATGTCTGCTTGATTAATGTACTGACACAGGGAGCACATTTTTTTGCAGATGCCAGTTTCTGGGAAATATAGCAGTAAAAGTGTTTGATGAAGTAAATATGCCTTTTTACTCCCAAACAGAAAAGTGAGGTATCTGCCTTTAAATTTATATGTATGAAACTTACCCTACCAAATAATGTAAGTAATGGCATTTGCTATAGAGCTTACATGGCCCATGTACCAATTTAATGACTCTGTGGTTGAACTCTTGAATACTTTTGGGTGCAGCTTTTTATTTGAGTGTAAGGACAGATGCCTGTCTGCTATTCCTGCATATGCCAAATATCCAGAAAGATTTTAGAACTACCCACATAGTGGCTTTTGTTTTTAAAGGTGCATCAAGAGTAGATGAGTGTCTATTTCATACAAGAGTTCTATTTGTCCTGTATAACGTAGCTAGCAGCTGTGTTGTGATCTGCTGAATGTTTAGCAGTTTGACAGTATTTTCAATATCTTTTCATGTAAAGTCACAGTGATGCCTTTTCTAAGAAATGTCATTTGGCTCTGCATATGCTGCTTTATGTTTGTGCTATGGGTTGTTTACTTGCATGGAACTCTTTATGAAATTGAATTGCCTCTGCTTGGTGATCTTAACTATCTTTTAGAGTGATATTATACAGACTCTGTCACCTAAATGCATCAGGATCCTTCTAACATCTTCTGCAAACTCAGCTTCTAATAGGATGGCCATATGCTAACCTGTGTGATTGGAATGATTAACATTTCTTAGAAGAGGCAGTAAAACAGTAATAGAAAAGTGTTCTGAATAGGATCTGTCTGGTTGGGATAGTGTCTGGCAAAGCACCAAAAACACAGACTTTCAGCAAGTAATAATTGCACAATAATGTAGTAATTCTACAACAGAATCATTTTTGCAAAGCTCAGTGTGTGTGGTGGAGAGCACAGAAAACTCATTGTTGAAGAAAGCAGCAATCTTATTTGGAAGTTTTTGGCCCAGTTGAGTGTGTTGCTGATGATCTCCTCTGTTATACTTTGGGTAATACAGGAATTCAGACTGATCTCCTTTGAGTATCATTATCTTCCTATGTCTATTCATTTACACATACAGAGGAATCATAGTCTCAAAAGTTAGTATTTTTTTTTTCATAAGAAATACGTTTTACAAGTATGGCTTGATGCTAATTATCTATCCAGCAAAACACTGGAATAGCCAGGAATATAGCCAGGAATAGAACATAAACTAGCATAGTTTTGAGGATTTCTTCTTTTCAAATAGAATTGTAGCTCTTCTCCCAAGTCATGAAATTTCACCTTATATAACGAAATCCTAGCAGGAACAAGTCTCCCAGCTGAATTCTGGCAGGCTACATGCAGGTTTTTTGAGCCTAGAGGAGTAAATCTATAGGTTACAATATTGCTGATCTGTCACATTTGGAAAAAATCTCATTGAAAACTAAAATGGGCTGCATATATATTTTTTGGTTCTTTGACTTAATAAAATGGAACTAGTACTTTTGATACTAATTTTATCTAAAAAAATGAAGTATTATTCTGCTATTTAAACAATTAAAACTTCCATTATGATCCTCTGAGTTAGTAGAAGTTTTAAGCCCTTTGCCAAATACCAGTAATTCTGGAAGTCCAGACTTATACCAGATGAATAATGCTTTTTGTTATCTAACTATTAAAACGGCTGTAGAAAAGGTTTGAAATTTGCGTGTGCTAATACCTGTATATTCCTTAATGCTTTCTGGCATTTTAAAAGACTCTTCTACAATTTACCTACATTTTTTCTTGATCCTTTCAGGCTACTAAAAGTTGTCTTTTTCTTTAAAGCCTAGCTAACATGGTGAAGTTCAGGTAAGATTTAACATAACACTGCCTTACTAGTGGATTGGATAAGTTTTATAGCATCTTTCTATGAGCTGAAATATCTTTCCTTCTAATTCTTTCTCCTCCATATTTCTATCTTCTCTCTTGATAGCTTTGCTTCAACAGAGGCTGGGCTTTGCTTCTTCAGTTTTTTTTTTTTTTTTTCAGTTTTCTCTAGGTTACCTATCAGGCAGAACTGATAAACCAGTTCTGCCAAGGTGATGCTTATGTGCACTCCCTCCCCTTCTGCATTAATCACAAACAAAATGATCAGTTTTGCTGTAAGATTAACATGTGTAGCTAGTTATTTTGTTCTTAATTCTCAAATGATTAGAAAAGCAATTCATTTTTTGATTTTTCAGACAAAGTGGACTCCGAATTACTGCAGGGTTACACCAGGTACCTGCCACATGATACTGTGATCATGACTGTTAAACTTGCTGTGCTCTTTGCTGTGATTTTGACAGTCCCTCTAATCCATTTCCCAGTAAGTACTCCTGAACGTTTTGAAGCTGGCATAAGCAATGGTAACAGTAATGCTTTGCAGACTGTAATATTTAAGTCACATCTAAGTTGTGTGTCTTATTCACTTGTCAAATGATTGATCAAAAACCACGTATTTGCATATGTTCCATGAACGCTCCAGAATAACAACAAACCACTAAGCTAATTTGTGCTTTTGAGACAGATTTTAGATTAAAACCAGCCCACAGTATTGTTTTTAATTTAGAGAATTTAGAACATGTAAAGTTTATTTAGTTTGCTTTTTTTTTTTCTCTTAAATTGAGTTTTGCTGACCTGGATTTTCGTGTCTACAAGAACACAGACACACATACACAATTGAAAACTCAGTTGTAAATTAGGAACATATATTGACCTATTTCACGATCAACTTCTAATTTAGCTTATCAATACCACGATAGAGTTGAGAGAATTCATTCAGTAATGACCAAAAATATTGTGGGTGCAAAACTGTACACATATAAGTTATATACCAGTTGGCAGTATGCTGATATTTGCCTATAAGCACACTCAGAAACAAAGCATTATCCCCACACCTCTCCCTCTCCCTTGAAAACAAGAACTGCTCCTTAAGACTAAGGAGCACATAAGAAGTACTGCTTTTATATATGTCTACTCCATGCTACAGAAGGACAGAACTTAATTCAACTATTGCTAAATTATTTGCAATTTAATTTAAAATATTCTCTCACATGTTGAATGGTGTAGTCAAATATTGAATGGAATTGTTTTTCTTAAATTTATGAAATTAAAATGTGATTAAAAGTAAGTGTTTATATATATTTAGCAATGCATTGTTTTACATTTTGTTTTATAGGCAAGGAAAGCTGTGCTGATGGTGTTTTTTTCTCATCTTCCTGTGTCGTGGATGTGCCATATTCTTATTACTTTAACACTGACTACAATTGTTGTTTTGTTTGCAATGTATGTGCCTGACATCAAACATGTATTTGGAGTAGTTGGTAAGGTGTTTTTTTTCTTCCAGAAATTTAGTATTATGATAAAGTAATATACTTCAGCATGCTTCAAGTAAAAATCTTTGTGTTTTTGAAGGTTCGACCACATCAACGTGTTTGCTTTTTGTATATCCTGGAGTGTTTTATCTTAAACTTAACAGAGAGGATTTAATATCACCACAGAAACTTGGGGTATGCTATTTTTTTCTCATGTCCTGATTATATTAAAAAATTAGTTTTAATTAGTTGCATTTTAATATGTTAAAAAGCGTACAATATAAGGGACAATGTTGTCCCAATGTTTGCACTGCAGTTCACCAAATCTGTGAGCATTTTCTTCTGGCCTTCACATTAGTTCTGGTCTTTCAAAAACTTTCTTACAAGACATATCTGAGCAGCAGTGTGTTTGTATGCTACACTGGTGATCTGGATACATGCTTTTTCCATGTAGTTTTCAGATGTTCATGACTTTTAATGCTTAGTTTTGGTGCATTGCTCTGATGTTTGCTTGGGCAGCGGGTGTGAGGCCAAGCTATATTTGAGTGAGACTGTGTTTATGCTTATTTTCTAAATAAGCCTTCTCAAAATTATCCATTTTTTTTCCTTTATGGTTTTCTTGTTGGAATGGCAGGTTAAGTTCTAGTTGGAATTCTTAAGCAGCCTGCTTTTTGCACAATTTTTGTGCCTTTTTGGGCATTTTTAATCACTGCTTAACAGAGCAAACTTACAACAGTAGCTAAAATGCTAGCAAAGAGGTTATATGTAGACCTTTTGCCATTCTTGTGGTTCTTGGGCCTACTGTTGCCTTGGCAAAATAAGGAGTCTGAAAGAAAATCCTAATATTGATGCTCTCTCACATTTTAAAGCCTTAAATACTTAAGCCTTGTTACAAACCAGCAGTCTACGTTCTGGTTCCTATATTATCATCTGGCTATTAAAAATATTAGGAATCCATTGTAACATGAATTATATTTTCAGGAAAATGCCAAATGAGTTTCTCAATTTGTTCAGGGAGCTTTTATGTAAAAGGATAAATTACATTCGTGGCCAGCAGGCCAGTGTGTGCAGTTTACAGCTGGATAGTGCAAGCAAACCAAATAACCTTTGCAGTGAAACCTTCCTAGAGCAGGCTGAGTTTAATTTTACTCTAAGCAGATATCTATCTAAGTACAATTTTCGGGCAGTATTAGAGAACACTGTGTTTAAAGTCTTGAGTAGCTTATATAAAAGATTGTCTTAAAAAGCATGCTTTCAACCTATTTCTGCAGTTGTTTTCCTCTTCAGAGTCATAAGCCTTAAAAATGTGAAATGTTTCAGTAAAACATTAAGTTTTGTTTTTCTTTCTTCACAGGCATGTGCATTGGTTATTTTTGGCATTTGTGTTGGTCTTCTCAGTTTAATTCTAATAATTTTCAATTGGATTAATCAATAAAAGCCTCTGTCTAAACTGGACTTGAGAAAGACAGCAAAACAGAGACTTACCAAAACTGCCGAAGTGAATGCTGGACATCCTAAAAAAAGAAAAAAAAAAAAGAACAAAGCTATCCATGGAAAACAACAGCTCTTTTTTTTTTACTCCATTAGTAACGAATCTTCAGCTAAGCTCAAGATTAATACTGATTCAATGTCTTTGCCATTTTAAAATATTAGTTTTTAATGATGTAATAATGTCAGGTAAAAAACTCTGTACAAATTACTGCAATCCAACAATGTCCAAATGCACTGAGTGAACAGAAAAGAGAACCTTGAAACAACTTCGGATTTTCTTTTATTTTAAAGGGAATGAGACAGGCGGATTTTCTGTCAGTAATGATGTTCATATCAAACATTTTCCCAACTAATGAAAAACTACTATTGATTTCAAATAAGTCTGAAAATTTTACGTATGTCGTATTAAGAACTTCCTCATTCAGTGAACAAATGAATCTTTGATAAATGATTAATTTATCCTAATATAGATCCAGAAGCTGATTGTTTCAGCCCAGTTTAAAGGGCATGTCATTGTAATAGGAAGGTTTCCTCTAAGGTTTGTTACTGTTTTTTTTCAATGCAGTTTTTTTACTTGAATCATATTAGAATAATTAAAAAAAAGTCTTTCCACGTCTAGCATAGTATGTTTTAGTAGCGTTAGGAAGTATTTCCATTTGAGTATTCCTTGATTTACCTCCATATTCCTCCCAGTGAAAGACTTTTCTTTTTGTCTCTTGCTAGTGTTTTATCTGTGAACTACCTATCTGTGAGCATACCTTTATTTTATATATTATTGTGATCAGAGAAGGTTTGGACTTAAAGGGTGAAATTTTGAACATGTTGGTGACAAAATAAAATTTTATGTTTATGCAACTCTAATCTTACCCCAGATCTCTAAACTTTCGTGTACCCCTTTATAGTTCTTTTTCTGCCTAAATGAAACATGAATGCAATTTTCAACACCAACTGAACTCTGTTAAATTTGCCCACCACAAAAGTGCTTCATATTAGTGGAATGAAAGCAGTGACTGGTGTTGTGGAAGCTATTTAATTTTTTTTTTTTTTTTACTTTCAGATGAGATCTAATGTCTTTAAAATGGAAATAGCCTAATCTCTTCAGGGATTTTATGCCCTAAGGAAGTTAGGTCTGCACATTAATGTCTTGTGTAAAGTTAAAAAATTAGACCTCAGACTCAAATGTCAAGATTTAGAGAGTGGGAAAGTTTTTAATTATTTCCAGATGCAATATTTCTTTTAATTTGGCTTAGCACTTTTGTATCTGAGGAGTAGAATAAGACACAAGTGAAACATAGAAAAATGTAATACATATATATGTAATATAAAGGCTAAAGGTAGTATTAGGGTATATTTAAATAAAATTTTCACCACTTTATTTTATAATTTGGGGTGGAGGGGATGCCCCAGAGCCCAGCATTTCTAGTTTCTTAGTGGCAGGTCTGTGCAATTAAGCTGCAGTATAAAATTGGAGTCAAAAGCAGAAAATCAGAAGTGAAAAAAAAAATTGTCATCTCTAAGATGCTTTTCGCTTTGGATAGGTGGCCTGGAGGCATCCTGGAGGATGGGCCTTGGGAATAATCTGCTGCTTATGAGTTTAATGTACAAACAGATTTGTGTGGTGAGGCCTAGAAACTAACCCGGAGGTGGCATTCGGATCCCTGTTCTGCAGGAATCTGGATACATCCTGGGACAGACTGGTTGTTCTTATTATGAAGTTTCTAGCTGAGGTTTCAGGACACGGGATGAGCCAAGCTCATAGTTGGTTGCTGCCATAAAGACCATGTTCCCTCCTGCCAGAAGGTCACAGCTGCTCGTGGCGCCCGCAGTGGCTGCAGGGCAGCGCGTTGGACCAGCAGAAACCGGTGCGGCCAAGGAGATGTGACAAGTGACCTGCCAGCAAAATGGATGGATTCAACCAAGGTAGGGCATGAGAATAGTAAGGGAGAGAGGCTGCTTTTTTGAGCAGTGTCACCCATTAGAACAAGTCCTGCTGCTGCCCATGAGACCTCACACTCAGCCCAGCGAGGCCCACGGCTGGGAGCAGGGTGCGTGTGAGCATAGGGGATGCTCCTGGCTGCCTCTGCTCAAGACTGCTTTTCAGCACTTCATTAGTGACTGAGGCTCTCTATCTTGCCTTTCTTCTCGTGGTTCTCCCCCCCTTTCAAAGTCCTGATGAGCAGAGGAAGCCATGTCCCTATGTGCGACTGTCCTTTAACACCCAGGCTTCACACCCCCTGTTCTACTGCAGGGGTTCAGCCATGCCAGGTGTCTCCATCAATAGCATAAAAAGCTAAATATTTATCTTAAAAGTGTGCCATGAAACAGCAGAGGCACCTGGAGATCAGACAATAGTTTTATATCTGAGCCAAAACTCTTTTTAAAGAAAATAGGAAGCTTTATCTTCATGTGAATGAATTGCAGGGTTGCTATTGTTTTTGTTTTCCCGGACACTTAGAAATTAGGAGGAAGTGGTTGAATTGGGAATGTTTGTGGGAATTTGCTGATGTATCATCCTCCTGCCCCTTATGATTAAGTAGTATTTATAAAGCATCACTACAGTTAAGTATTTTAAGCTCTAAACAGGAAGTTTTAACAGTGAAGACTTAAATTAGGTGTAAAGGTGCAGAAAGTTGGCAGCGTTTTGCTAATACTCTGTTCTTACACAGTTGGATTTGTGTGCATCATGTTGAAAAAACAGGACTCAGAAAATACCTGAAATACAGTGTTAATTTTACAGCTGATTCCTGTAATCCTATGGAAATGACTGCACTATTGTTTTTAATCCCTAGGTGTTATCTAATAGCTAGGCTTTTAAATGATTGATACCCATGTATGAAGTTAATATTCTGCTAGGATGAATGGAAGCAATTCACACCTCTGCTGGAGCTCTGTTCTTATATCTTGGCTGAAGTGCAGAAAGGATAGGAGTGGTGATTTACAGAACATGTGTTATCGTACTGCGAAAGAGTTAGAAATATTGCTACTTTAAAGAAGTTTATGTGATACATAACTTAAAACACGGGAAAAAGGAAAAAGAGCTTCTGTTTCCAAATTTAGAAAAAGATACAAACATTTCTACAATGAAAAAAGAAAAACACTAAGAATGCTAGTTTTATCCTTGTACTCTCTCATAGAATAAATGCATTGTATTTCTGTCTCCTTACTGGTTATGCCAGTGTGTCCTGATAGCAAAAGTCATCTTAAAGTTTACACAGTTGCCATACAGATCGGATAGACTTAGTCTAGATGGAGTTTATTGGTGCACCATTTCTGCTGGCCACTGCATATCCTCAGGGTGGAAGTATCACATGGGTCTGAATGGGCTTGTGCTCACATGACAGGGATGAAGACTAATTGTTTCACTATAATGTTAGGCAAGGCGTTTTTCTGAGCAAAATAAGCTCAAATTTGGACTTCTGAACTCACATGCTGCTAAGTGTATTTTTCTTTATTCTTATGTACAGATTATTATCCGAATTTCCAGTTTTATAAATTCCAGCAGTTCTGCTTTATTATCTGTTGTTAGCATTTCTGGACCTTCTTCTGAAGATTTGTCAGGAATGGATGAAGGGCCCCAGAGCATTTCAGAGCTCACGTGAGGAGATTGCCTTTCTGAAGTGAACATGAAGAACAATGTAAGAGAGATGAAAATTAACTGGTAGCCTTTGATCTGTTTTCTCCCATTCTCCCATTTCCACTCCTTGTCCATTTGAAGGCTGCTGCAATTTCAGCCTGGCTGTAGCCAACTGGGTGTGGAGAAGTGTCCATTTTATATAGTCTGGTGTATATTCTGGTATATAATACCAGAAACTGGTATTGCAAAAAGAAAGTAGTCTTAACTTGTCCATTTATTTATTGATTGATTGATTGATTGAATTATTGATTGCTCATTTTTTATTCCTTAGTAGAACTATTTCTAAGCAGCTGGCATCTTGATGCTTGCTTTTCATTGCAGTGTTTGTTGAAAATTTTCCCTTTTGTCCCAGTATAGTGAAAATTGAGACACTGAAGCAGTCGTATCCTCTCTCTGTCTCTCTTCAGTTTGCATTAGGGTCAGTTACACAGCACTGATGGGGATGTGCTGTAAGTTGTACAGCCCAAAAGATGATTGCGCAGTGGTCACTGCTAAAAGTCCATCCTTAATTCAGACAAACCCTTGGTCTGCCCATCATGTCTGCTCTTATAATAATTTGTTTCTGCTTTTTAAACCTGGAAACACCTTAACTTTGCATCACAGGTATTTATTGATTGATTGATTGATTGAATTATTGATTGCTCATTTTTTATTCCTTAGTAGAACTATTTCTAAGCAGCTGGCATCTTGATGCTTGCTTTTCATTGCAGTGTTTGTTGAAAATTTTCCCTTTTGTCCCAGTATAGTGAAAATTGAGACACTGAAGCAGTCGTATCCTCTCTCTGTCTCTCTTCAGTTTGCATTAGGGTCAGTTACATGGCACTGATAGGGATGTGCCGTTAGTTGTACAACCCAAATGATGATTGGGCAGTGATCACTGCTAAAGGTCCATCCTTAATTCAGACAAACCCTTGGTCTGCCCATCAAGTCTGCTAAGAATTTGTTTCTGCTTTTTAAACGTGGAAACACCTTAACTTTGCATCACAGGAGAGGTGTGCTGAAGTTAATTTATGTCATGTTGAATATGTTTGAGGTGCCCAGGCTCCTGCCCTTTCAGGCCTCCTGGTGAGGATGAAGATAACACAGGCGTAAGGAGATCTCTGCAGCAGAGTGGAGTCACACGTAGCTCCTAGCAGGGGACAGAATCATCAGTTAGACCTAGTCTTGAACCACTGATAACCACTGGTAACCACTGATATTTCTGTAAATGATTGAAAGAGATGGATGTATTTACTAAAGCACCATGACAAACATTTGAAGATTAATTGGGTTGTTTCCAAATGTCCCTACTAATGAGATTGAAATTAGCCACCTTCTATGGTGTGCAGCCTTACATGTGCTCTAGTTAAGAGTCCAATTCAGCTCAGTGCAAGAGCTAAAATAACATTGATTGTTGTGGGACTCCTTTCCCATTTAGATGTATTTTAACACTGAAACTGAAAATGCTGCTCTATGGTTGACTTTAAATTCAGATCTTTGGTTCTAGTTGCTTACTGAGCAACATTTGCACATGTTTGATACCATCTCCTAAGGACTGTCAATGGCAGAGAATTTCCAGGGTTAAAAAATACTGTCTGATTTCTGTAGTTTGTGTTATCTTATGTGATATTTGTATTTCAGTAGGGATCATTCAACCAATGCTTAGTGTAGAATTAAAAGTCTTTAAAAAAGTGTAAAAAATGCCTAGCTAATGTCAAACCTGTATGTTGTACAACATAGTTCATATTCTGAGTTCTCATTCCCTCACATTCCCCGCAGAACAAGCACGGGGGCATGTTCCAAAGCCCCTGGAATAAAGGTATTTGTGCAAGTCATTTGTCGTTTTGCTTGCAGTGCTTCATGTGCAACTTGCCCGCTTGGTAAAACCAGCCACGCTCCATGGTGCCTTGCTTGCCCTCCAAGTGTTTTCCCTTGTCCCTTGTTTTCCTTCCCCTCCGTAGGTTTGTCTGGACGGAGGGTAGATGTCGGCAGCACCCAGCTCGACATGGAGGTGACACGAGGTGCACGGGGCTGCTGTTCGTTGCTCTTGCAGGGTCTGCCAGCTTTCAGCAAAGTGTTTGATATTTGCTCTTCGAACTGTGCTCTGTGAAATTTAAAGCATGCGCATGGAAACACCTTTGGGAAGGATCTTGATGCTGCAAGGTGAGGGGAAACCAGGAGAGGTAGAATATTTATGTTAAAAGGGGGAGCAAGAGGGAGGTAGCTCCCCTGGACGCTCTCTAGAGCAGGAAGGTGCTTCGGGTTGTAACTCGCAGGGCGCTGTTACTGCTGTCGCAGCCCACAGCCTGTGAGCCAGGTGAGCCCAGAGCCATCTGCGGAGCTGGGGGAGCCCTGAGTAACAGTTAAAAACGGCCAATCCTCATGATTGCGCACCCGGCTTGACTCCAGAGCTGCGTGAACACAAGCATGCCCATCCGTACGAAGCATCAGCACTAGTAACTACGAGCAACTCTGACAACACCCGCTGCAACGGAGCGGGTGGCGCGAACGTGGCGGCTGTACCTGCAGGCGAGCCCTGAAGCGAGCTCTGTCTCCGCAGGCAGCAGCTGCTCCTACCTGTTTGTGCTGCTGCCCGCCCTGTCCGTGCTCGGCAGTTCTCCTGCCTCCGCTCCGGCGGAGCCGCTCGCGTGTTAGTGGTTTACCCAGCAGCCAGGAGACGCCAGGCAGCTCTCTGCACCTGGTTTAAATTTAAAGCTCGTTTGCACATGATGTCACACTTTTATTGTCAGCCCGGCGAAGGTCAAGACAGTTCATTTTGGGAAGGTTTGCATTGTTGAGTCTTTACGGCGCTGCCATTAATGCCTTCACCATCTGACTTACATTTCGGTTTTCTGGCATGATGTAATCGGAGGCACCAGATTTATACGGCGAGCGGGAGGCTGGTGCGGTGGCTAATCAGCCCGGCTTGTACAACTACCCTTTTGGAGAGCGGGCTGGAAATTATTGCAGCACATGTTGTGCAGCACATCGTGACCGCGGCCAGGAGAGCGCGAGGCCCTGGAAGCCGTCGGTTGTTACGGGAGCGCGGCGGGAGCAAGGCCCGCGCCGGGGCTCCCCTCCTGGGAGCCAGTTCCTGCCCTCCCATGTCGCTCCGCTTGGTAATGGGATTTGCACGCGGGGATGGAGAAGAGATTTGGGATGCGAGTTATTAAAGTGCAGAAACCTTGGGGCTGGATTCGAGGACCATGCGGATCTCAGGCCCTGTTCTCACCTCCTCAGGTTCTGCTCTGTCGTTTCATTCTGTTCCTTGCTCTGCAAGGGGGGCTTCAATACAGCGTTTTCCCAGCTGGGTTTGTGCAACTGTGGCTCTCCCTGTAGGAAGGGTTTAAGTAGCCTGTGTGTTTTATAGCTTCTTCCAAATCTGGCACCAGGGATAGCTCACGGGGTGCGTTTTAGTTTTTCTTCAGGGATTTTGATGAACAATTTCCTTTTAAAGGGAGCGGTGACTGAATTTGTGTTTTTTACTGTCACAGTTCACCTCTCTCTCTACGTGTAGGAATCCTTATTTTATCTTACAAACCAGAACTTTGAAATGCTTGAGGTGTGAGACCAAATTAGCCGTCTGAATGTTAGGACTCATCACAGCAAGCACCAAAAATGGATGCAGAGACAGTCGGAGCAGGAGCCGTGCCATGTGTACCTGGCTTTATCTATGTGACATCCAGGCTGAGGTTGGAAATAGCTCCCAGCTTGTCTTCTCCTTGGCTCGTTTTAATTGCCACCCATTGTATGCTCATAGGAGCCTGCACGGGAGGGCTCCTGACCCCTGGTTTTGGGAAGGGTGCAGAGGAATTTCGACTATTGCTCACTGATTGAGTGCTGGGTGGTGGAAACCTCTCCTAGCCTCCTGCTGCCTGATGCAGGCTCCCTGTAATCTGTAGATCATCAGGGCCTCATAGTTTGTTATTAAAAAAGAATAAAACATATTTTTATGTTTTAGATAACAAGAGTCTGAGCCCAAATCTTCATGGCTTGGCCTTCAGAGGTGCAGAGGGCCGAGAGCACAAGCGGTAGGTGAGTGATGCAGGTGGTAGGGCCTGTCTGGAAGCAACTTCACTCAGACAAGAGGAGTTGAGCTTGCAGGCAAATATTTGAGACTTCAGTGCTTTATACCTCTGCCCTGGCTCCTAAGGGTGTTAAGGCATTTCCTGCTGTTTTGATGTTGCCTGTTCTGAGTACACGGTCACTCTAGGTTTCTCTCACTGAGGATGCATGGAATTTATGCGTGTTGAGGACATTTATCCTCTTGCCTCCCTGATGCACTGTCCAAGACACATGTTCTCAGGAGAGATGCAGCGAGCGCAGCCCCGCTCACACATGGGGACTAGTGAGGTCCTGACAATATGGAAAAGCCAAATGGAAACATAAGAGCCCTTGTATAAACAGATACTTATCCACAAACTGTCACATGAACGCTGGCAGCTTCCCATTTGGTGGGCACGGAGAAAGGGTGGAGAACAGGCCGAGTGGCTACCTTGGTGCTTCAGGGCCTTGTGCTGTTATTGCAACAAGTCACTGTGGTCATTTATGCTCATCAGAGCAACGCTGCTGCAGCCAGCTCCAAAATGCTGCCGAAAGGGTACGGTTTTTCCCTTGGTATTTCCTGGCACGGTTTCCCCCGCTGTTTACGCGTCGATTCTTCTGGAACGATCAGAGCAGCGGGAACGTTTGCCTGGGTCTTTTCCAAGGAGAGATTACTCGCGCGACGGCGGGGAGACATTGTCTCAGCCCGGCTGCCAAGCGTTGGGAGAGGACGTCTGTCCTGTCACTCCCTAGTCTGACAGTTCAATTTGGTGGATCACAAGCCAGGGAATGACATTCCCCAGCAGGACACAAAGCCTCAGGGCAGAGATGTGCAGAAACATTGAGTCCCCCCCTCAAACTTCAATATTCTGAAAGTCCCTAATTCTGCTTTCTTTCGGCCACTTCAGGAGCTCCATTGGGACAGGGAGCTCCCGTTTGTCACGTCTTGTCTCAGCAAGGCCCTGGCCTGTGCACGGAGGCCAACAGGGAAATATTTGGCTCGAGCTCTTCCCTAAGCCCCTTTGCGGGGGTGCAGTGCAACACCAGCGTTTGAGAGGTCCCAGGAGAGACCGAGGGAAATTCCTTGTTCTGAAACAAACCTTAATGCTGAGAAGCTAAGTCTTAAAAAAAAAAAAATAGCCATTTGCTAGCCATAAAGAAATTCAATAGACTTTAGTGTTTTGCTAACGCAGCATCATCCATTATGGTCTGGGAATCGGGTTGCTGCTCAAGTGATCTATCGCACAGAGTCTTTCAGGTTTTTGAGGGGTTTTTGCATTTTTTTAGTCTTTACAGGGCTTGCCTCTCTCCACTTCCCAGGGAGCTGGATCACTCCTTCCGAGGTGTTTGCTTTAGTCATCAATTTGGAAGTGAGTTATAAAATGCTTAATTTGCCTTCTATTAAAATTCCTTGTGCTCCCGATAGCAAGCTGCTAAATGAGCTCTTGAGAGCTGCACCTGCAGTGTCTGAGGTTCCTTTCCCTTTTCCAGTGTCTTCCAGCCGCTCTCGTGGGCACTGGAAGGTCTCCTACAGGTTGGATTCCCGGGGTGCTTTGGGCACCGGTGGCTGCAGTGCTGGGCTGGCCCTGCCGTGTCTCCCGCCCTGCTTGGGAGCCTCCACCACAGGATCCAGCCCCTAAATCACCTGGAAGTGTTTGCGAATCTTCCTTGACAGCTTTTCTTTACTTAGCACCTTTTTCTCCCCCTAGCATTTCCGCTTCGGAGTGTCCTCAGACACAAGCAGCTCGTACCGGGGCTCACCCCGGTGCTGGTGCCACTTCTCCTCATGGGAATTCCCCACTGGGTGCCAGAATGGGAACGTGGGAAACCTAACGCCCCCGGCCGCTTGGAACTCCCACCTTGGCTGATCTTTTTAAAGACTCGTCTTTAATTTTTTTAATGGGAATGACAGGAACGTCCGGGTTACAGGGAGTTTTTTTTTTTTTTTTGACTGCAGCAGAAGCAGCCAAGCAAAAATACAGGGTTTAATGAGGAACGGCACCACTAGTTTTTCCTTTACTTCCCTGCAAAATAAAACAAATAAATGAAAAAGGCTTGAAACACAAGGCGAGGAGAGAGCCTTTTGCTGAACCTGCATATCTATTTTTACTCCCCAGTTCTATAATGTTCCTAGAATAAATTTTTCAGTGCAGAGCAGGGTAGGAAAAAAATAGTGCCGCCGGCATCCCGGCTATCCCATTGTGTGAGGGCAGCGGGCAGCTGCTCCGAGCCCTGCTGCCTGCGCCGAGCCGCATTCCCGCTCCCAGGCCATTTGCTTCGCTGGGCGAAACGGCCCCCAGCGCTTATATATAGACCCTTCTCCTCCTGCCAAGCTGTCCGAAACTCTGGCGACTCGGATGAAAGGCGGAGAGGGGGACGGAAGAGGGGGCGGCTTGGAAAAATAGAGCTGCTGGTGGTGGGGAGAGAGCCGGCAGCTGGGATGGCCCAGTCCCCGCTGGGGATGGAGATGACGAGGGTAGGAGGTTGGGAGGAAAATGTTTAATTTGTTACTCTGACGGTGTCTCCACACTGTGGGCAGCTGTGTTGGGGAGTCAGGAGCAGAGTGCGTCCGAGCTGTCCGCTTCCCTACGGAGCTGTGGCTGCTCCTGAGGCCTCGGCCGCTCTCCGCGTGGAACTTGGTTGGCATCTAAGTGCGCTAAGGGGCTACCTGGTTGCTCCACTGACGCAGAGCATTGATGGAATCTTGTTGATCTCTTGAAAGGCACAAAGAAAGGGCATCCTTGGGGGTTACCGCTCCAGAAGTCTCAGTACCTCCAACAAGGAGTCTCTTGGGTGTCCTGTGCTTGGGCTTAGGCCCCAGGTTCTCCTGCTCAGCCCTTCCTGGCAGGCTCTCCCTGAGGCGGGCCCTGCTGCTCCCGTGAGGCCAGCGCAGCCTGTCTCCACACTGCAAGGCGTAGATCACACACTGGAGCAAAACTGCCTTTCTCCAGTAAACTCATTATCCAGCCTTTCAAAAAAAACCCTGATGTTATTAAAAAAAAGTGGGTAAAAACTCATTTTTTTAGGCCCCGTAACTTGGCCGGCTCTGCAAGATCAGTTTGTTTCTTGGGGATCTCTTCAGCTTGCCCAGACCATGAGCAGCCAGCAGCACATCTTGCATGTGCTACTGGGGCAGGAAGGTTGAGGGTCGTTTTTATTCCAGGTCAGGAATAAACCCATAGCCTTAAGCGGGAGGAATAGCTCCTGCCATTTGCTAATACACAAACACCTAGTACCTAGGTGGTGTGGTGAGGTTGATGCCCTGCAACTGGCTTTTCTAGAGCCATAAAAATATATTGGGACCCCGAGATGTTGACCAATGGGTTTGGGAAAGAGATGATTGATTCACACAGCTGAGAACCAGGGATTGTAACATGTTTTGCCAGAGGAGACCGGTTTGACGGATGAGTTCATTTAAGGATTATGCTATAGATAGAGCTGTTGACAGAACAAATTTGTTTTTATTTTTCGCCAGTAGGTATGACACAAAGCAGAACTAATTGAGAGTGGTTTCCTCGCGGCATCTGGTTGGGTTTCTTGCTTTAAGTCTTTGGCAGGCTGTAAAATTACACCGAGGGCTTTTCTGCACCTCAATCTGCTCTCCAAGCCTTCTGTCGCCACTTCGTCTGCGAGTGGGTTCCCCACGCGGAGGGCACGGGAAGGGGTTGCCTGTGGGGTTAATAGGGGGTCGGGGCTGTTGCTTCTGTTGGAAGGTGGTTCTGTTTACCACCTTCCTGGGGTTGGGGAAGGGGTTGAGTTGAGCTCTGTAAGTAGTAGCTGATGGAGAACAAGTCCCGGGGTTTCTCCGCGGATTTGGCCGCTGTTGATCTGCGGCTGCAAGGGCAGCACGGTCTCTGCTCTGCCATCTCCGACGCTTGTTGGGATCTGTCAGGGTAGAGAACTGGACTTTGTGGCTCAAACCCTTCTTACAAATTTGATCTGCGGCTTTTGGCTTTTTTTTTTTTTTTTTTTTTTTTTTTTCCCCCCTTTTTTTTCTCCCT
>NW_010578124.1:175977-199890 GCF_000705375.1 Tinamus guttatus
CGGGAGCCCAGCAGTGCCGGCCGAGCTGCCAAACCAGCCACTGCAGCACAGCGAATATCCCCAGGTTGCTGCCACCCCGTCCAATACCTGATGAGAAGAGTCCGTGTGACTTCAGGGTTACATTTCAGGCTAAATTCTAGCTCTGGTTTGGCCTCAGACCTGAACTTTAAGCAGCAGCCAAAACATAATCCAAATCTGAACGCCGACTATTGGCCTCTCGTCTCCTGCGCATCAGATGTGCAGTCATTCAACAGGAGCTGAAATGTCCTTTCCCTGCCAAGAGCTGTTGGTTTCCAAACAACTACATCAGCGCCGTGAGCGATGGAGTTTCCATCAACTGCTGTAGGCCAAATTCAGTCATCTGAATTCAGGTCTTGGCAGGTACATAGACTTGGGAGTTGTCACTGGTTTTTATATAAAGCCATACTTAATTGCAATTCTTTGTTTGGTGCTTTCATTCTCTTGGAGCTCTTGGGACTGTGGACAGAGGAGAGCTTTTTATTTCTTAACTAGTGAGATTTTCTGTTCTTTAATTGACCTTTAAAATAGTTTAGTCTGGGCTTGGATCTAGGTTAAATATAGCTGGTTATTTTCACTCCAAGTATGTAATACACGAAGGAACCTAGGTATCCTTTGAATGTGTTTTGACAAGCGTGTGTCTGAATGCAGGTATGTATTTATAAACATTTGCAATGTGCATGCTAAGATGACACTTCCAAAATCAAGTTTTTTTTTTATTTTTTTTTTATTTTTATTTTTTTGGTTTGTAACAAATTATTTGCACAAAATGCAGTGTGAGGTTTCCAAAACTGGGCAGTCCAAAGACAGTAAGACACTTCCTGGAAAGAAGCCAGTAAAGAGGCGATAAGGACTGAGCCCTCAGAAGTTATAAATGATGTGAGAAGTGAAAGCAAAAAGAAGAGCAAAAAGAAAAAAAAATCACTTTATCTCCTAAAAACAGGAGTAGATAGTGCCCAAAGCAATTGTTCAACAGCAATTTCAAAGCAAGCACATGGAAGCACTTGGTGCTCCCCAGCACTGCAGAACTGCTTGCTAGCGTATATTGTGGCAGCTATAAATTTCAGCAGTTAGATTTAAACAAATCTGTGGAAAACAGAGCAAGCTCTGCTGAATAATCGCCACACTGGTATGGAGATAAGTCCTCAGTCTTCAGAAGACCCTGTAGCATTGAGGGCTAGAAGCTGCCTGGGTGAGGAACTTGCTGCCCTTCCTCCTTTCTGATACTTGTTTTCAAAGCTTTTACTTCTGACTGCTGTCAGGGATGGGATGCTGAGCTCCTGGTCTGGCTAAATATGATCATTCTTATCTCCCATAAATTCAAATAAACTCGCCTGCAAGACGGAAGCAAAATGCCAAAAGCTTCTTGCCTCCAATCCCTCGCCTGAGGCAGATTTTAGCTGGGAAAAAAAAATATATGTATATATATATATATACACACATATATACATATGTGTATATATTCAAAGTATTTGGCAGCAGTTTTCTCTGTGCTTTCCAGACAAAAGAACTCTGACTCTCTTGACCTGCTATTCCCTCTTCATCCTAATAGCAGAGATCACCTCCCACCTTCCATCTGGGAAAAATCTCCTTCTTTCCAAATTCCAGAACTGGGAAACATTTAAATGATTTCTGTTTTTCCTCTGTTACTTCAGCTTCCAGTCTTGGAGACCACAGGCCATGATAAGTGTGACGAGGAGCTATGAACACCAACGCCAACCCTCAGTATTTTGAAGGCACTGGGTAAGGCAATGCCATGAATTCTGGGAAAAGTGCTTTGAACTTGGATGAGGCCTTCACTCCAACACAGTCCTCGGGCTTGCTCCATGGGAGGGTTTGTTCCTGAAGAACACGGAGCAGATGCTACTTTTCATAGCGCTGCATGCGAGTATGTGCCTTGATGGTGTTTGAGTAGAGGGGAGGCAAGCTGGGTGGGAAGGCTTGAGATATTTTTGCCTGCCCAAAAGACGTTGCTGGGATAGCAGGGTGTTATAATATAACCTGAGACTTGAAGCAAAGTCACGCTTGTACAGTCTTGTAGTTCATAGGACTAGGGCCAGATTCCTGCAGGCAGATGAATCCTCTACTGGTGCTCCCCATTTCTGATATTTCAGGAGCCACAAGGCGACCACCTGGGCAGCCGCGTGTCAAACCGCTGCCAGTGCATATTTGTCTACGGTGCAAATGCAGTTATTTGGAACCAGTTCTTCCCTTGTGGATGTTCCCATTCCCTGGGAAAAAAAATCTAGCCCATAATCTGAAAAACAGTCCGGGAGTCCTACATAGCACAGGAACGATCTGGATCTGAAAGAACAAACAGATTTGCTTGAGTGGAGCTGCTGCCCATATCTAGGACCCTCTTACTCCTCTGGAAACCTGTACAGACCATGTGGCTAATGCAGCAGGAGCTACCCACCAGAGAGCTGGTCCTTGTGGACCGCCCCAGCAGGACCAGGACCAGCACAGAAGGAAGTTTAGGCCACGCAAGCAAGATCAGAATGAATGTAATTCCACATGGCCACATTCTACTCATCCGTGTTTCATCTCCTAGCCATCATTTCTCATGTTGTGTTTGATGCTGGAGCAGGCCTCATCTTTGTTGGAGTAGACCAGCCTCATGTCTGCTCTGCTTCCCGGGACCTGTGTTTCTCCAGAGTGAACCACCTGGCAGGCAGAGCTCCAGGGAGTTTCCACAGGTTTTGCCTTTTCCCATCAAGATGGGGAAGTTCAGGAAGGTCACCCAAGTCTGGAACCTGTGGGTGCAGCAGAAGAGTGAAGATGGGAATAATGTTTGAATTCTTTGGGAGGGAAAAGAGTTGGAAGGAAAAGGCGAAAATGACCCGTTCTCGGGTGATGAAACATAGCTTTTGGCCCCTTCACCTGTGATCAGAGACATTAAATTCCCTCCTGCTATAACTGCTGCTGCCTCTTTACAGGACTGGAAAGCCCCATTAGCTCAGACCCACCAGTGCCATTTGGCAGCTTCAGTGATTTACAGCCGAAAAGGCTCAATGTCTGCCACTGTCAAGGCAAGATCTCCAACTTAATTTGAAACACTGTTCCAGATGATTTACTGCTCAAGCACAAGGTAGTATTTTAATCTCTTTTTTCTTTCCCCTTAGCCTGCCACAGCCTGGATCCCACGCGCTGTCCCCCTCCAGGGCTGCAGTGCCTGCAATCTGGCTCCGTCCCGCATCGTCCTCCCCGGTGTTTGGCAGGAAGGTGACTCCGGAGCCAATTGCCGTGTCCATTTTGCTGGCACCTCCAGCATTTTATGCAGCGTCTGAATCCCAGCAGGCACCTCACGCCTGCTAATGGCTTTGCGAGTCAGCCAATCAATTGGTTATTTACAGCAGGCATGTCTCAAAACTGCCGGGTCAAGTTTTCCTACCCTTACGTATTTTGTTCAGAGGAACACATAAATCCTCTCCTGCCATTTGCAGCTTAAACCTTCTGAGTGTGAAGCCAGTGGGTTAAAGTTTCCAGCGATAGTTGCAAACTATATTTTAAAGAGTTGCTCTCCTGACTCTCAGGAACTTTGGCACTTTGTCTGAGTCATGAATCTGTTCACTTCATGGGGCAAGATTTATAGGCGTTAAGCCCTCTTTTTGGTGTCCTTTAGCTCTGCAGTTTGAAGTCATAACCAAGGAAATTGAGAGCTCTGCATTGTTCCAGAGTTTTTTTTTTCTATTTAATGTGCTCTTCCAGAAAGTCTTGCCGGTGTCTTAATGAGGGGCTCTGCGACAAGAGGAGGAGCAGAATTGCTTTGCTTGCCCAGGGCGATCCTGCAGTGCTAAAGTTGCTGTGGAGCTTCCATAGCCTCTGGGAGGGCCAGGTAAATCAAGAATGCTCTGGGATACTCTTCTGGATCCTATGGCCTGCTTCCTTGTCCAGGTTGGAATGTCCTTCTTGGGTAGAAGCTCTTCCTATGGTCTAGCTTCTGCATCCATGGCTGCTACTTTCGGACTTCAGCAGAGATGCAGCCCATGCATGAAGGCAGCTCTGGATCTCGTTGCTGAGTCTTCAAGGACTAGAGCAGCTCAGTAATTTGGGGCTGTGTTCCTAGGTGCTAGAGCCATATGATTTGGAGTTAAACGAAAGACCACCCAACCTTAAAGACTTCAAAGGTTAACAACTGAGGAATGGCTATTTATAGTAGCCCCTACTATGTACTAAAGACATTTCAGCCGGTCAGAAAGCACAGCGTAATTCTGGGCACGCAGGATCACACTCCTCCTTCTGTTGAGCTATAGTGCTATCTTTCCAATGTACATGCATGATTAGTGGTGAAGGAAAAAAAATTAAAAAGAAACAATGAAAAAGGTCCATTGAAAAGTCAAGTGAGGGAAATTAAAATTAACTCAGTTTCCAAAGTCATGAACAGTGTGTTGCGTTTCAGTGCTTTGAATGATGAACTGCTTGTAGAAGGAAACTACCTGTAATGACGCAAAGTGGAGGTTTCTGTTGGTCCCGTGGCAGGAAATGAGCCTGTTCTCTGCCAGGACATAAGCAATTTGGAAACTGATAAAATAGGACAGATGTGCCCTGAGTTTTCAACATTTCTGGATTCTGGAATAGATGATCGTACAATTCAAAGCTCTGCAAGTGACTTTGTCCCATCACTGAAAATTAAATCTTATTCAATTGATGATTTTAAAAAAAGACCAAAAAAAAAAATCTGACCCTCCAGCTTTGGACTGGACCCACTTTCATGTTGACAAAAAATGGAGGTACCTCTCTCAATCTGTGGCCCGTGGCCTCTTTAACATAGTATGTGATTCATTTTTACTTCTTTCTTTTCTAAAACTTTCAGAATAAGATATTGGACCTGCCATACGGTGAGGATCCTGTTATAAAGGTATGTGGAACATCATAACATGAGTGAAAGAGGACCAAATTGTTAGGGTTAGCTTAAAAATGCTGATAATGTGGAGTGATAGTTGCCAGCTGATGAACTTCTATGTGTTAATTTAGGTCTGATCTTGGAAACCGTATCAGGACCCACATCCTTCATGTTATTGGCAATGACTTAAACTGCAGAGGGGAATGATTTCCTTGCAAGATATGGTGGCATTTCTCTGTTTTCAAGGGGCGAACCCATATATTTTGCAAATTTTTTAGGCACAGGCATACAAAAACACAAACTTAAATTAATGAGAAGATGTAAACACTGAAGTCTTAACCCTTGCATGACCTGTAAGGCAGCTGCATGGGAAATGGTGGAGTTTAAGAAAAAAAATAAATCCTTTTGCGGTGCTCCGGTAGGTGACTTGATGAGCATTGCCAAGGAGGAGCTGGTCCTTGTCGGAGGTGGACGCGTGGCAAGATGGGGACAACGGGGCCATGAGGTTGTGCCATCAGCCCCGCGGCCGGGCAGGGAGCAGCGCCGTGTGTGGTGCGAGATTTTCAAGTGATTTTCATCGGCGTGATTAAATACTTATTACATGAGTCAGCCATACGGGCTTCATTAAGGCGGTGAACTCAGCGGAGCCGCTCCGTGTGTTTATGGAAGCCATCTGGGCACCGGGATCGCTCGCAGGAGCGGGATGGAGGTGGCGCAGGGTGACAGCAGCTCCTGCCCCTCGCAGCAGCCTGGCCCCAGGCCCTGCCATCCTGCTCTGTTCTCCACCCATGGGGAAGCTTCATTTTTTCCCCTTTCCCTGCATTTCTGGGCAAAGAATCAAGGCCTGCCACGACTTTGATGGTGAGATTTTACATTTACCCTGGCGGGATGTGACACAGGCACCTTTCTTTTTTTCTAGTGGCAGGATATAACACTTCTTTTTTTTTTTTTAAATAAAAATAAAAATCAGAGAGGCAGGCTTTTGCACTGGATGGAAGTGTGCCTCGAAAGGAAAAGCTTAATGAACTTCAAGCAGCCTTCCAAGATCTTTATTAGTTGCCCCTTTATCAAATTAAGTTCACACTGTGCGGGGCAGCTTAAGCAGTGCAAGTTGATGTCCTGTGCTAAGTGCCCGAGGAGGCTTTAATTGCCTGTTTAAATGAGAAAAGGGCCCCTGCTGTGCGGACATAGGGTCTGGACATTGAGGGGGGCTCTTGGATGGAGCCTGGACCACATGCCCTCTGGCTAGAAGAGCAAAGTAAGATGTTGTGTTTTCCTCACACCAAGCGAGAAGGTTTTAGTGATGTTGGCACCTGGAGGAAAATTCCCATGGGCTTCCCTAAACTCTGCCCCTGTCCGCAGGCCTCACTCAAGTGAGGAGGCTCCTCCGGAGCTGAGAGCTGACAGGGCTCGAGGAGAACGGCGGATCGAGGCTCTTCCCAAAATATGGAGGCCGGGAGCTGTTGAGGAGCAGCCTTAGGGGCAGGGCCTCCAGGAGAGGGGTCAGGGTTGCCCGATGCTGGGCCTGGCAGGAGTTTTATGAAGATTTTTTGTATTGGTCACAGCTCTGCTTTCATATATCGCAGATTAGTCACAGACGTCAACAAGCGCACAGAGAGCGGTAAAGGTCAGACGAAGATGAACAGGTCACTTGTCCCTCAGAAGAATTTTGATCTTAAAAATACATTACAGGGGCAGCAGCGGTGACTCCTGAGTTAAGGTTACAGATAGTGGCGAGTTCGTTGCCTCCAGCCCCACTGGGAAGCTCCGGGGAGGACGTTGGAGTTGCAGGCAGAGAAATCCTGCGGGAATCCTTTCCCGTGGGAATCCTTCCCTGTGTGGGATCCTGCAAGGCAGCAGCTGCCATGACTAGCTGCCCTACCCTGGTGTGGGAAGGATGGAAATTAAAACACGGTGGTGCCCTCTGCTCCTGCGGCCCTGGCGTGACAAGGGAACAAGCGGGGCGGCCACGTGCTGGAGCTGAGTAGTTGTTTTCTGTTAACATATAGCCTTAAAAAAGTACAATTTGGGAAGCTTGTTAGCCACTGTCAACATGGAGCCTCCACACGACTAGGCCGCAAGCCGTCCTTGCACCCGACCTCCTGCTGCAGCTGCCTCCTCCGGACCCGCTCCTCTTCCCTGCCTGGTCCCCACTTCCCTGGATCCCGAGGTGCGGGTGGCAGGTCCTGGAGCTGCCTCCTGCACCTTCCTTGTCCCTCTGGCCTGTGGGACAGAGGAGCGAGGCCGGGGCCCCCGCTCGCTCTCTGTGAGACCAGGGGAGTGATGGCTTTTGGGCACCGTGACGTCCTGGTCACTGCCCTGCACAGCCCCCCATAACAGTGACATTTTGGGGACTCCTGTCTTCTCTCCCCAGCTGATTTGATCTGATTTTACATCTTTCCATAACGTGCCAGACAGCACAGAGGTGCCGAGGCTTCCAGCCCTCCGTTAACCCACATTCCAGCATCGTAGATAATGGATACAGTGGAAAATCGATGTAGAATGGGTAACGTTATCCCATTCATCGCTTCATATCGCATTACGCTGTGGCCTTTCAGATACATAAAAATGATATATGGCTGAACTTGGCAGAAAAAGGGAACGCAGGAAGCAAGTATCTTTGGTAAGGATCACAGCGTAGGTATAACCCAAAGAGCAAATAGACCTGAATATCTTCTGTTTTACATGAATTTTCTGTGCATAATTGTTTTCCAGTAATCTGTGAGGGTGTAAAAAATAAATCAAGGCTCTGTGCTTATTACAGATTTCCCTCGAGTGAGATAAAAGAGGGAGAGAGAGAGAGGGAGCAAATGACTGCAGGAGTTTGCAGCCTCAGCCAGATGCCGGGGCTGTCAGAAATGCTGCTCCTTTATGTTATATCAGCGGAGGAAATTATTGCTGCTATTATCTGCCCTTTGGTCAGGAGCATATTCTGCACCTTGGCTAATGTGCCTTTGCGGTTGCAGCCACCTGCACTTTTTCGAGGAGTTCATCTAATTACAGGGTGGATGAGTCAGGCTGCACTTCCTATGGGCTGTCTTCGAGCATAGGAAGTTATTAATACCGATTAGCTGAAAAAGTCCAGGTCTTCGGCGAGACGTTTCCTGGCTAATATTAGACGCACCTTTAATACTTTAAGGTGTGATGGCTGATAAGAACCAGTAGTGCTACTAATGCAAAGGCTTTACAGCGGAGGGTGCCGGGCGGGATGGGCTGTCCCGAGGGGTTTTTATTTCTCTGCCTTGGAGTGTATCATAAGCAGGCGGGTTGGAAGGAAGGAGAAGCCCAGGGAGGGCAGAGCCCGGGATTGTGAGTCCCTTAGGAAATGGTGCAAGACGGCACCGCGCAGGCCCTGAGGGGACCTGGACTGGGGCTCAACTCTGATGAGAGGCAGCGGTAACAGGGCAGCGCGGATGGGCTCAAGACGGGGACAGTGGGGACCTGATGGGAGTCCCTGGAACAGTTTTCAGGTGATAAATCAAAAGCTGAAGAAGAAGGGGAGATTTATCCAAGTACTTACTCACGATTTGGGTGCCACGGGGGTCGGCAGGAAGCCGAACTCCACGTGCTCAAAATTCTGCAGATATAAGTGATTATTCCCTGCAAAATAGGTGAAATAAGTCCCAGCAAGCAGAAGTGGAAGCCGAAGGGCCAGTGATTAAATGTTTAAACATTCGCCAAACAAATCTGGCATTGCAGATGCCTCACTGCTTTATCTTTTGATTTATTTCACTTTTGCAAGCCACAGAAAAATTGTACGTGATGGTTTTTCCTTTTCGGTTCCCTCCGCTGAGTTTACAGAGCTTGCCAAACTTGGAGAACTTCACAGAAATTAAGAAGAAAAAGCCTCCTGGCCAGCTGGATTTTCCATTGCTTTCTCAGCTGTCCGGCAGTGGCTCCTCTAATTCCTCCCGCAACCGGTGGGTTCAGCCGCACGCGGCGCAGGCAGGGCCAGGCGGCACGAGCCTGCACCGGGTCTGCCCTGGCAGCGAAGGAAGGTTGATTGTAGGTGCAAGGGATGGATTGTCCCCTCACAGCGGGGAAATCAGGAATACTTTTCCTGAGGGCAGTGGCATTGCACGAGCACCACCTGGTGAAAAAGGGGAAACTGGCTCAAAAAAAAAAAAAAAAGACATCTCTTTTACTTGCAAGGTCCCTCTGTTTTAAATTCTTAAATTGCAGAGTACATGGGTATGGTCATCCCGGCAGGATATTATGCTTCCTTTCTCCCTCACGTTCCTGGTTTCAATTTCAGCTCCTCCCATCTAATATCAGCCAGTGCAGATAAAGTTCTATTCCAGTCACAATCTGGTGCTTCTCCAAAGCATTTTTATGAGTAACTAATGTTTTATAACATTATCCATCACAAAAGGGAGAGCCGTTATCCCCATTCTACAGGTGTGAAAATCAAGGCAATGAAGTGCAGCAATTTGGTCATGATGTTGAAAGGAAATTGTGTTCAACTGGCAGCATTGACTTCGTGTAACCTATCCCACTTCTTGACTGTGGATCAGAGTTACCCAGGTCATGCTCTATAAATATCTTCCAGCAACTATATGTGAATCTAATACGAATGTGCAAAACCTAGCCCACCCTCAAACTTTGATTCAGAGTCTGCTGCATACATCTTTGTACCTAGTTTTGGTCTATTGTGAAGGTTTTATCTTGAGTTGCATAGAAGTCTTGGAAAGAAGATGACCAGAGCAGAGCTTCTGATGCTGGGGACTCAGTGCAAACCTGCACATCCCATGTCCCGGTTATGGATGAGATGGAAAACCTGAGCCAGTTTGGCTGGGAGCCTATCCTGGATTTGGATTTTCCTTTTTTTTTTTTCTCTCCAATAGTATGTAAAGTTACTGCTCCACTTGCAATAGAGCAAAGCGAATAGAGCAAAAGAGCAAATCCCATTTCTGATTGTTGGAATGGGGATGGGTCTCGTTTATAAAGTAAATTGGCATGCATAGAAGTAGGCAAGAAAGGGAAAAAAAATCAGTTACGAGCTACTTCTAGGGAATTGGAGGAAAAACGAAAACAAACAAACAAAAAAAGAGGATAGAATTTCTTCCTTAGTGAATTGTTTTTGTCCAGGAACATTTTAGTCCTAAAGCAAATCCAGAGACTGTAGTTTGTGACATATGACTTGTATCTCCAAAGTTTACAGCAGATGATTGCAACAGATTGAGATGACATTTAGGAAGCTGAAGACACATTGCTAAGCTATGTTTCCCAGGGAAAATGTACTGCCTAGTGGAAATGTTTTGTTGTTGTTGGGTGGCAGCTTGCATTATCATTAGAGATGGCAAGGAGCTGTGCGGTATTTGCACTTGAAATAAGAAATTTTAAGCTACTTGGAACTTATGGGCTGGGCCCTTCTTTGTTTGCTTGCTTTTGTATTGCTTGGGTTTCTGTGTGTGCATATTTTAACTAATGCAAAAATAGAGCCTCTTTTATTGCAACATTTCACGGAATTTTCCAGTTTAAGTAAGCCAGTTTCCAAATCAAAAGAATAAAGCCCGATGAAAAGTTGGCTTTTCCATGTGAAATTATTCATTGTCCACATTCCATTGGCTTTGAAAGGAAGAAAATAAAATATTTCTTTAATGAAGGAAATGCACATTTTAGGCAGGGTGTAGCCATCCTCTATTAACTGGTTGAAAGGTGCCAAGGTGAGGAGGGTGTCTTTTGCACCATTTTATACACTTTGAGTTGCCTTATTCTGCTTGCAGAATCTGCTCAGAGGCACCCAGTGGATTTGATGGCTCGGGAATGAGAAATAGCTGTGATTTCCAAACCTCTGCTCATCTCCGAGGAGCTGCCAGGCCTCTGTTACTGGTGACCGCGTAAATCCCGGGATCCACGGTGGGTCTCCTGGCCTCAGAGCCATCAAGCGGATGCGCCGGCTCTCGCGCCCGCTCCCGCTGCTCCGGCTCTTATCCTGCTCCCCATAAATCAATGCCTTGGTTATCACAGCAGGTTTCACTTTGCTGAGTGAGATTCAGAGTTTTCCTAAAGTGTTTCAAAGGCAGATACTATCTCTGCAGGCTGTAACTCTGATTCCTCTCAACCTGAGCCAGAGAGACTCAGATGCTGTAAAAGGAAGCCAGGAAAACTATTTAAAGGATCTTAATTATAAAGCACTTGTTTCCCTTTAGTAGTCCCTTTGCATTGATTTTTGTTTTTTAGTGGTTTGTAATAGGCTGAGGTGTGGCAGGAGCAGGGAGAGGCCCAAAACCCTGCAGTATTTTCAGAGGGTCACATATTCCCTGCCAGGTTCTGAAAAAGAAAAGGGCAAAATGAACACGCCGAGATAAGCAGTGTTTGGGTTGTGTCCCAAAGGAATAAAAGAAGCCTATTGGATGCATTCAAGATAGGTCTCCCACTGGAAAAAAAACCCTGTCTCTAACCCAGAAAATCCTTGTCTGTACATGAGGCTCACAGAGGTTAATATCCAGAGGAACAACTTTAATATCTACTCTGAGCTCATGGATATTAAATTACACCCACTTATTTCACTCAAAAAAAAAAAAAAAAGTAACTTATATTTGACTTGATGCTTATGTTGCATTTGCCTAACACATAGCTCCAGCCCTTGGTGTGATGAGAAGACGAGACATCTCAGACACCTTTGGCCATCCAATGAAGCCCTTTCACTGCCAACTTTTAGAGCAGTCAAAGGCTCTTAACTATCCACGACATTTTCTACAGCATTAAAAACACAACCAAAGCACCATATACAGTGTCTCCATCTCTTAATGCCCCGTGCTGCCACCTCACCTTCCTGGTCCTGCACGACCTTAAATGCGATTTGCCATTTAAGCACCTGAGGTTGCAAAGGCTCTTTGGCTGTCGTTTTCTCGCCCCTGCATCCCAGAGCGAGTGCCCCTGTCAGCAGGCTGGGCCCGTCTCATCTGCCTTTCATTTCCTCTGCGGCAGCTGCTGCAGGCCACAAATCCCAGGTGATCCAGTTTTGCCCAGAAAATCGATCAAAACCCACATCTGAATATTTTATTCTTATTGAAAAAGATTTTTTTTTTAATTCAGATAAATAGAGTCAAATATTCAATTTTAGGGTGAAGTATGAGGGATGGTTTTGAAGGTCTTTTTTTAAAATTATTTTTTATCTCCAAAAACTTAAGTCAAACTTTGGACCAAAAAACTAGTCACATCTCTTTGAGTGTGCTGTACTGATATAGGAACAACTGATTCCTATGAAGTACCATCAACCATCCTGACATTCAAACGCAGTACCCTGCTACATCACTGAATTTAACTTCACATGGAAGAAACAGGGTGGTTTCTAGTCCCCTTAATCCCTTTGTCCTTCCCAAATGCAGTTTTTTTTTCATTATGTCCTTTCCTCAACGGGAAAACAGGGAGATGGGCTACCCTGTGCAGTAACTTCTCAGCAGAGACCACCTACATCTCAGCAATCTTCCTGCTGTCAAAACTAATCAGCAGAAGGTGAGTAAAGAGGTTATAGCTATTAGTCTCAGAATAGATTGATTTAACCTGACAAAGCCTGAAAATATGGTCTAAAAAAAGACTGATGTAAGTTCTTATATTCCTCTAGTCGTGTATTACTTGATAATGGAGAAGATGATGCAGCAAAATAATCCCTGATTCTGCAATTGCCTTTTGGGAGATGAAAAATTGCCTGCGTAAGGTGATAGAAGGATCACAGAGGACAGTGAAAGTCAAATGTCTTGAGGTGGAAATTGGGCCAGGTAGAAAACCTGGCTAAAACAGGACATTTGTAGCACTTTTGTGTGCCCATTAGTAACTCGGAGATGTGCAAATAAGGAAGATTCAATATGATGAATCAAGTAATGCAAAACTGCACTGGGAGGGGAAAACAACTCCAAGGTTTTTTTTAGCTTAGTTCAGCGTTATGGTCTAAAAGGCTAAGCAGGAAAGATGACAGAGAGGAGTTTGCAAACATCTACTTGAGTAGTCCAGCTTTGATGCCGCTGTAAAATTTACTGCCAGAATAAAAGAAAAAAAAAGGCAAAAAAAAAAAAAGCTGAATTATCTCGCCTTCCTACAAGTCCTTGACATATACTTTGGCACAAGCCACCTATCTGAGCTGGCCTTGGAAGAGTCAAAAGCTGGAACTGGAGGCAATGGAGCTGCCCTACACGCAAGGGTAGAGGAGGGTAGAGGAAATGTGTGGTCCTGGCCCAGCGAGGTCTTCCCGGGTGGATTGGCAATGGATCTATTTATAAATTCACAAGTGGGTTTTCACATTCAGAATCAGCAAAAGAAAAAAAAAGCCACTGCAAGAGTCTGCAGGAATGTTCTACGGGACACGACTTGGTCTTTGCAACTATTCATGGGAAAAAGCAGCAGTGTTTACAGAGGAACACATAGGCTGCTCAGAGCAGCACTTGCTGATGCTTGGTGGCTCACGACATCTTCACGTGATTTGAAACGTTCAATCCTTGTAAAACAGGAAAAATAGCACTGTCATAAAAAGGAGGGAAAACAGTTCTTTTACAGTCTTTTATTTTACAGAAAGAAGCCAGAAAAGGGCCAGGAACCATGATGATATCTCCCTTCTGCCACTGGTTTCCAGCAGAAGGGCAACATCGTTGAGACCTGCTCCGAGTTTCAGGATCCGGGCTTTGTGACACAGGCCACAGTGGATTCCCGTTTGCCTGCCAAGCATTTCTGATGAACAGCAGAAAAGTATAAAGTGAGAAATGACTGCAAAAGGTAGATGTATCAGAGATGTGGAGGGGCAAAGCGTTGAAGAGGAAGCGGAGTGCAGGTAAATTCCCCAAATTTTTTCTTGGACTATTGCCAGCCTGGGCGGTACCTCTAAATAGGGAGAAACAGCCGCCTAGGGCATGCTCAGAAGAGGAACTGGGATTTCTCTTCCAGATCTCCCAAAGGTGCACGTTTCAATCAGCGGGTCCAGGGGAAGATGGGTGCTGGCTCATTAAGCCAGCACTCTACAGCTTGCTAGTAACCAAAGGAGAAGTTGACCATTGAGAAGATGGATTAGGTAAGTGCATTTAAACCCTCAACCCATCCCTGGGCTCCGTGCAGGTCTTCGTATGAAATGGGATGGCAGCACCAGTTTCTGGGTGACTGCTGGGAAGCTAAATTCAATCACCTGAGAAGATGGAGAGCTGCTTGCATGAAGAGCCGTGGCTCACATGGCTGTAGCAGGTTCAGTCTGGCTTTCCATGGCAGGCAAACGGGTGTTGGAAAGCAACAGTGGGTAAAAAAAAAGACAGAAAAACAAAATAAAACTAAAAACAAGGACAAGGACAAGCCTTGTGGTCATGTAAAGCAATGGCTTTCAGCTTGAACATACACCAACCACTAATAAAGAGGCTGCTGCATGGTTGGTTGTCCAGTGTTCTGTATCCAGCTGATATCCCAGTGCTTGCCAAAATCTTTGAAGGGGAACTCAAAAACCTTTTATGAGTGGTCTGTGATGAGCTCAAGGCAGACCCTCTCAAAAAAAAAAAAGAAAAAGAAAAAGAAAAAGAGAAAAAACAGTGAGGTGCTCTGAAAAGAAATAATTTACTTCTCACGCACTGGTGGGGAGAACACCAGGGATGGAAAAGAGCTATTCAAGCTAAGGCAGAACCACAGCATGGAAACAACTGGGTATATATAAACTGCTCAGGAATAAATTTAAATTGGAAACTGGAAGGAGTTCTGTCCTGGATATGTTTTTATAGGAGAAATGAGAAAGAGTTTACGAAAGAGAGAGCAGATTCCAAAGAAAGAATAGATATTCTTCAGGGACCCATGGCAAAGACAGATGGAACAAAAACAAGCCAGAAGATTGAAAATTCCCCGGGAGGTTTGTACAGGAGGGATTGCATATTGAGCCTGCAGTATGAAAACCTCACAGCAAAGAAAGAGCGACCACTTGATTACACCTGGGCCATTTAAAATCTGTCCATGCTCCTCTTCTCTGCTTGGTGTGGACCCAGCAAGAGGCAGGAGAACCTGGAGGATAGGAGGCTCCCAAAGAGCAATTTTGGTCTCTGGTTAGTGGAAAAAACGAAATGAAATGAAACATATGGCAGGACACAAGGTAAACGCTTAGAGGCTGAGCTGTGAGGCCAGGAGGATATCAAGGCATTCCGCACACATTGCTCTTCCGCTTAATAAAGGGGGTGGATGTTGTTTGATAGAGCAAGAAGAGCAAGGAGAAAGCAAAGGCAAAGCACATCCGAAAAGGAACAAAGGCCAAAAGCTTTTGGGCAGCGTGGAAGCCGGCCCAGGTCCTAGAAGGTGAGGGAGAAACCAACCTCCTGCTGTTTGATCCCGTGTGTTGTGGCACACGGGGATCAGTTTGCAGTTCCTATAAATAAACAGAGCGGCAGCAAAGTGGCATCTGGCTCAGCCTATGCGTGCTCCTCGTGGAACCGCTCCAAAACTGTCCACATGGAGGGAGGTGACGGTATGCCCACGTGTGCCTGCACGTGTGTTGTACCCACATCCAAAAGCCATAGTCAGGAGTTACAGGTCTTGAGCTAATTATTGTCCCAAAAGTTACATGCTGTGGAATTGCTCTGTACACCAAAAGCTGTTTGCTTTGAGCTCCCCATCAAAGGGCTCAAACCTGGAGCTTCTGCGCACAGTCGAGCCTGCTGTGTGCAGACAGGGCCCGTTATCTTGCAAAGGGGGTGAGAAAATAACTATAACTTCTTTTATGGTAAGGCAAGCTCCCAGGCGTTAAAGGAGAAACGTGAATTTCAGATACACTGAATGTGCTGAAATTCCTTTGGTTTCATTTTCCTGCTCTCTCGGTCTTTGAACAGTTGTTCCATTTGATCCTCTCCTCAGCCTCCTCGTTGCTCAGCAGCTTTTGATATCAGAGGACAGCTTTTATGAACTGCCTCCTCATTGCTCAACAGTTTTTGGTATCAGAGGACAGCTTTTATGAGAAGGAAAAAAAAAAAAAAGAGTTTTGAAGTAGAGCCTGAATGCTTCAAATCTCTTCATCCCGCCGTTCATGAGAGGACACTCACGTCCTCTGTCCATGCTGAGTTTAAGGGAGTCGCCTGCCATCTGAATGAGAACTCACCAAGGAGGGTTTTTCTCCCCATCAGTGAAAGAAGGCCTGGCCTTCAGCTTGATAGATTTGGGGTCAACTTGTATTGAGCCTTGGCTCTTTTGTTCCCTGCACGCAAAAAGGCTCACAGGGATAAAACCCCAGCACTGCACATGGAGCATCAAAAGAAGGCAGGATAAAACTGCAACAGGGTCACAAATTTATACATGATTTTAGAAACCAGTAGTGCATGTGGTATGAGGTAGTAGCATTATTACATAACATATTTCTGCATGTCAAAACACCAAGTAGCAGTAGGACTTTGTTGTTTGCTTCCAAATATTAGATTTTCTGATAAGCCAAAAGTCAAACTCTCACTGCTATAAACTATTCACCTTTGAAAGAACGAGCAACATTAAAGGTTCACAGGCTTTGAGCTATTCACATAAAGAGCTCCTAAATAGCTGCAACCCTTCTTGCAGCCAGAGCAGTCTTCACCTGCAGAATTCAAGCACTTTCCACAAGGAAGCAGGGGGTTTGTCACCAAATAACGGCAGGTTAAAAAAAAAAAAAAAGGTCTTAAAACGCCATAGGGCAGTGATTAAAGAGAGTGCGACTCCTGCTAGCTGCTTTGGAAGCCTTCAGGGACTTAAACTTTACCCTCCTCTTTAAGGACATACAGTGAGAGGACCCTGAGTTGGTATCATAGAAACCCAGAATGGTTGAGGTTGGAAGGGACCTCTAGGGATCATCTAGTCCAACCCCCTGCTCCAGCAGGGACACCCAGAACAGGGGCACAGGGCGGCATCCAGGCGGGTTGGGAGATCTCCAGAGAAGGAGCCTCCACAGCCTCTCTGGGCAGCCTGTGCCAGGGATCTGTCACCCTCACAGGAAAGTTCTTCCTCACACACAAAGTTTCTGACTGGCTTCCACTCTTGAAGCCTTTCGGGGAGCACTGAAACCAAAAACAATTCATGGCAGCCTCACCTTTGCTGTCCAGAAGCTCCATGTCCCTCTTGTCCTGGGGAGCCCAGAACTGCCCCCAATGCTCCAGGTGCCTCCCCAGAGCTGAGCAGAGGGGCAGGATCCCCCCCTTGCCTGCTGGCAACGCTTCTCCTGGTGCAGCCAGGAGCCCATTGGCCTTCTTGGCCACGAGGGCACATTGCTGCCTCATGGTTAACTTGGTGTCAACCAGGGCTCCCAAATCCCTCCCTGCAAGTTAAAACAGAGTATGGGTGGTCACATGGCTCAGCTGGAGCCATGATGGGTGTGTGAATCCCAATGCTACCGCCCAAGAGCTGGGGCCACCTGCACAGCACCTGTGGGCAAAGCAGGGCAATCAGCCTGAGCATCTCCACCTGTGTGCACCTTGCCTCCTCCTTCAGAGCAGATCCTCACCCAGACAGAGGGGCTCTGACAAGCTCTTTCATTAAATAAAAGGGCCTCTGGTGTTGTCTAGAGAAGTACTCAGAGGTTTTTCTGTGTTTCAGCTGTTTGTAAGATACTTGGAAGGCTTAGGATCCCCACCACCAGCGACAGACTGTGTATCTCAGGTAGCACTTCTGTGTGGAAAAATTCAAACGTACCCTGAGTTGTTGTGTCCCTAATTTTGGTTGGTTCCTCTCTGAAGTGCTGCTTGCATCCAGAGGGCTGAGTTAAAACGAACTGAGGCAGCTAAACCTGAGGAGTTACCCTATTTTGCTGAGAGCGTGTTGTAGAGGTGACCTTATTTTGTATGGGACCAGCAAAGATTGGGCCCTGCTGGCCCTGAGTCTCTGGTACGATGCAGGAAAGGTAAAAAGCATGCAGCAAGGTATGGTCCCTGCCCTCAGAAGTGGGAAGCAGGTGCAGGCTGGCTGAATCCCCCACAAAATATGAGCGTTTTCATACTGCAGGCTGAAATACCAGGTCCTGTGCTGTATTTTTGGCTGTGGTCTGGGGGAAACTGTAGCCCCCTCAGCTATGCCATGGGGACAAGTTTTGACCCTGACACCCCCCCACTGGGTGGTGGGGCCTGGAACATGGGGCATCTCTGTTGCTTGAACTGATACAGGGCAAGTGTCACCTGAGCTGGCAAAAGGCTTGTGACCCTCTCATGGGGCAAGGGTACTGTGTCCTGGGCCTTGATATCTCAAAAGCAGTGGCCACCACAGTGTTATGCTGCAGATGAGTAAGTGTTGGGGAAGAGCCACTTCCCTGAGCTGCAAGGGAAGGGCTGAACCAGCCAACATCCTTTCCTGGGGCTGGTGTAGAAGCTCTTGCCCATGATATTGGGGTCCATGGGGTTCCATGTTTGGGAATGCCAGATCTCCTGGCTTTCACTCATAGATCCAGGAGCTGCAGGGCACCTTCTGTGTGGCAAGGCACACTGTGCTGCACTCCTGCAAGCGTGCAGAGCTCCCATGGTTTTCTACGCTGGTTTACCACATAATGCTTTTTTTTTCCTTCCCTTCTCTCCTCTTGCAAGTAAAAGAAAGGTTTAAAAACAAGCCCAAGCCACAAATTTCAGATCAGAACTCAACTTTTCTCTCTCTCTCTTTTTTTTTTGATACCCTGACGTTGGGAAGCGTTTGCCCTAGAACAACAGCTGGCCCACATTCATATTTCTAAAATAACCCTGCCCAGAATCCAGACTCTGGACCCCACCCTCCAGGCTCCTGCCTCTTTCTTTAGCAAAAGTGGAAATAAAAGTTAAATCTCATTTTGTCTGAAGCTTTCACTTCGTGACACATTCCACTTTTTATTTGTGCTTTCTTAATATTTTCTGGCTGCTGCAAATGTGGTCTTTTGCCCTCTCCTGCCCTCTCGAGCAGCAGTTTTCCAGACCTTGTCCTTCAGGGGTTAAGCCTGAGTGAAACTGCCGCTAATTAACTTTGACAGCTGCAATCCTGGAGATTGCTATTGAACTTGGAGCCGTGTGCGCTATTGTTCTTTGCTCCTCCGCTGGAGTTTTGCGTGATGGAGGTTTGGATGGGAACATTTTTGGGCAGGTCCTTGGAAAAACAATGGGGAAAAAAGTCCTTTCTAAACAGCCCCATGAAAGCCAGCAATGGCAACACTGCCCAGAATTTACAGATATAATTTTGTGCATCTGGAATCAAAGGGGAGCTCCCCCCTCTGCCTCTAGGTTGATGGCAAACTTCCTCCTGCCCATCCAGGCTCAAAGAAGGAGGGACCAACCTTTTGCTGAGCATAAGAACTGACTGATGTGGCAATATATTTATCCAGACAACTCTGGGGTGAAAATGGAGTTTAGGTAGAACAGATCACTGTTTTTAGCCTGCCATGCAAGAGCTCACCCTGAGCGGTGCAGCCCGCTGCTCGGTAGCTATCTGCAACCATGCTGCACGTTGAGAGCAACAGAGCAAAAACGAGGGGTGTCAAAACCTTGTCTTCATTGGTTGTCAGCAATATTGGCTTGGGTCCTGTCTTTTTTTTTTATTATTATTCCCTAAGTACACGCATCAGGGCCTATAAAGCTGCTTCGGTGTTTTATTTCAGTTTTGCCAAGGGATAAGGCCTGCAATCCCTCAATAGATACTCTCTGTCTTTGTGGAATATTTTTGAGCAAAAAGAAAGGCTTTTGGATTTTGCCCCCTCCCTCGCCTTTTTTTATTAATTTATGATTTTCTAGCCTTTCTAAACAAGAATGACATTATCATGTGTAGTGACATCCACTCCTTTTAATTAACCCGATTGCAAGATTCTTATGAACCCAAGCAGAAACACAGGACAACACACAACCAAGCTCTCCCCTAGGTTATGCAGGGTGTCTTCTGTTACTGTCGGAGCAGTCCCACAGATACCAAGCAGAACGTATGTGATAAATGTGGGATTTATGCTGCTGAAAACAGTAAGATCCATGAGCGCTGCTGTGCTCTGGAGAAGTTATTCCCACTCCTTGCTTGCTGGCAGCACAGCCCTGTAGCCTCTTCCCACCAAATGGCACTAAATGCACGTCCGGGTGTGGGACAGATAGAAATGACTTCCCGTCCTCCGTATCAGACCCTCTATTTAGCCACCACAACAGGTGATGCTTCCGATTCTGAGTGCTCTGGATTCTCAGTTGGCCTTGGATGAACCATGTGATGAGCTAACAATAAAAATAATAATAAAAAATAGGAAGAATTCTGTGTCCACTGTCCATTTTTGAAGGTAAAGTGAATCTTAGAAGGAAAAAAAAGCCATAAGATACACTTTGTCTTCATGTACCATTTGCATGCTATAGCTATATGGCCCAGGCTTCAGCTGATATTAATTCCAGAGGCTCCACTGAAACTGTCTTTTCATTCTTGATTTGCGTGCACCTCAGTGAGACACTCACTGTGTTATTTCTATTCAGATAAGGAGCTCATAGAAGTTGTTATCAGAACATGTTACACTCAATTTCTTTCATCTGACTTGGGAGGTAGATAAGAAACCAGATCTTTGGTAGCCTCTTGATGTGCTTAATTTATTTTTTCAAGAGAACTTCTGATTTGCAACTGTGACTGCTCTTACAATTTTTTTTTCAAGTCCTTAAAGTTATAGTTAATTCTCTTTGCTTGTTTTGAAATTAAAACTAGTAGGAGCAGACGGTAAATTCATGCCATACTCCTGTATACCAGAGAAATTGCAAAGCAGGCTCTGAGAATATTTTCAGTGCAGTCTCTCATCCAGATTTTTACTAGGGAATAGGCCTGCTTTTTCTCATATAAAATTGCTCATATACCGACTTTCCATGCATTTGGAAAGTTTATGAGGCTTATTCATCTTTTAATGCCTGACAAAAGAGCACTCATCAAAATATCACTTCTTCTTGGCGACTAAAAGATTTTTTTTTTTTTGCTCTTTGTTAACTTATTTCAGGTTTGATGTCTCTGTCATTTACTTGATATGGACGTATCTGCAACCGGAAAATCCCATTTGTTTTCCAGCAATACCAAGTGGGAGGAGTAGAGCTCTCCTTGAGATGATGTGTCTGCATGTGAGGAACACCAGGCTATGCAAGGGAGCAAACAGAAAAGGCAGGAAGGGAGCCGAGCTGCAGCCAGACACGTGCCTGGAGTCTGGCCTCAAGGAAAATCCCGGACAGGGAGGCGGAACGTGGGTGTATGGTCGTTTGCAATGGAACCAGGTTGCCCCACCTGTCTGTTGATTCCTGTCCTGATCAGAGTAGGTTTGGTTAATAAAGAGGACTTAGGTTCCTAAAGAGGATTTGAGTACTGAGTTAAAACGCAGTGGAGAATGTCTGCTCTTACTGGGAACAGCTTGTGAGATCCCAAATCCCAACTGCCAGAAGATAATGGTGCATGGATCTCCTAAAGGACTTGAGGAGTCAAATAATGTCATTTCTATAGTAAAAGATGAATTAATTCCTGTTCTCTTGCACCTCTCTTGTAAGAGCAGAATGTCCTGTGAGAAGTAAACTGTGTTTTGAGGAAAACACAGTTCCTCCTTGATGCAAAGGCTACTTGGTGCATAAGGAAGAAGGAAACTGAACCAAGAGGGCAGCTGCCTGGAGCGGAAGTAAACTGTGCAATGAGGAAAAAAGCAGCACCTTCCTCCTTGATGGAAATGCTACTTGGTGCATCAGGAAGTAGGAAGCTGAACCAAGAGGGCAGCTGCCTGGAGCAAGTAGCCGCTGAGCCCACGTGCAGCTGAGACCGTGGAGGATGGAGGCATCTCTCTGGTGAGATGTGGCTGGGGGGGGTGGGGCCGGCGGCGCGGCCCTCCCCCCCGATGTGGCTGGGGCAAGGTGGCCAGGGCACGTGTCCTTCCCCATAGTGGTCAGACCATAGATCTGGACAGCTCGTTGTCCAGTCCCTATAAGGATCTATGGAAAAGGTGCATCAGCCTTTGGTTCATGTTTGTTGATAATGGCTAGGAATGCTCATTTTAGAAAATGAGGTAAGTGTAAAGTTACTGTATGGTGGAAAACTTCCAAGCCTGATCCTGCCTCGTGCCCCCGCTGCTCTTAGGCCGGAGACCAGACCTTAGCGGCAAGCTCTACCCTATGGCAAATATTTGCTGTGATGTTGTAGTCCCTCAGGGTAGAAAAAAGGGGTTTATGATGGAAATGATGATGGAGTATTAAGTGTGGTAGTGCTCGTGAGCTGCGCAGCTATAACAACAACCCCAAACCAGTAAATAGGAAAAAGGCTTTCTCTGTCCAGATGGTGAGGCAGGCAATATAGCCCTACTGTATGCAACACCAGAGACTTTCCAAATCCTACTCCAAATCTTTTAATCCCTTCAGTCCTTAACAGTTCAAAATTACATCATCATTTCCTCCATTTCAGACGGAGCTTTGCTCCTTCTGCTCCATAGCTGCAGTGCAGCCTAACAGGGCTCATACTCCTTAATCATAAGTGGAAAAATGTATGTCAAGGCAAAACAAAGCACGGTTTCTGGACCTCCACAGGGGGTGTGGAGGGTGTCTCATAAATCCGTGTGTGATTAAAGGCAGCTGCAGATGGACAGGGTCACGTTGAGCTTGTCAGGCTGTGTGTAGTGCGCAGCTGTTGCAGCAGTGCCTGAAGACATTGAATTTCTTGCACTTCTTAGTCCTGTTGCCAGGACCAGGAAATGGATGTCTAAACGGCCTCAAATTTGCCAGTGGCCTAACCCAAACTCCAGCACAAGTACTTCTAGTGTTTGGCCTTGCTACTTATCCTAAAATCTCTTAATCTCTTGCTCCACTAGTGGAGAACATGGAGAAGCGCAATGAATTCCTTTCTAGTAACCTAAGAACAGCAGCTAACGGAAGAAAACAAAGATATATTATTTTCAGGAATTTTTCATTATCCTCAGCTGATTGAGGTTAATATTTTTCTAATGTCCTTCAGATTATGGCAAACAATCTAAAGGGGAAAAGAAAAACCCATGCTCCCCAAGCAGCTTGCACCACTCTCCTTTTTACACCAGCCGAGGTGCCTGGGTACTGCTGCTTTTATTTTCAGCTTTGCAACACAGTTACCCTAATAAAGTAAGGTACTGAGATGAGTTTTGCTCCTAGTGACATGGCAGGTTAGTGGGGAGCAGGGAATGTGTGGGCAGAAGTGAACAAGGTGCTGGACACTGAGTCCATTTGGTACCAATGTTTTCTCACAGCCAGACTCCAGATGCATAGAAATGCATCCAAGGACGTGTCTGTGCACTTTTGTCGCCTGTTTTGATTGAGGATTGGACTAATTTGTATACTTGGGAAAGGGGAAAGGAAAAATAATGGTGAAAACAAGCACCTATAGCACATTGCCATCTCTGATTGTTTAGCATGAATCACTGTAAAAGTGATTAAAATTATCTTGTTGCTGGTGATGTCCTAACACATCGCCGTCACATACTGATATTTCTAGGTAGGCAGCTCCTCACTGATGTTAGAAAAGATACATGAGGAAAGGAAAAAGATGTAGCTGATGGAAATTACCATGTTAGACCTCCATGATCAGCCTTGCTCTTGTGTTCAAATCTGGGTATCTCAGCTAAAGCTTTAAGTCCAGGCAGTTTCAGTTCCTTGTGGACATTAGAGCAGATGAAAATCTGGATAAAATACAACTTGTCAGTGGTGAGCAGTGCATGTCACAGCTGAAAGCTGGCTCAGGATGTCTTCTTTCACCCCTGTTGGAGCTGAACAGATAGGGCCACTTGGAGCCCCCAACACAGGATGGAGAGGAGAGACCATCTGCCAAACACCCACCTTTAGCTTTCCATGCTTTTGGGAAAATCCCAGTAGAAGCTCAGACCCCTCTATACCCTCTGCATGATAATTCCATATCCATGATATCTAATAAAGCCAATAATTCTTCTATCAACATGGTATTTCATTTGTAGGATGAATCAATATTTGTCACTCTCTCTCCTTGATTTCAGGAAGGCAATGAAGCTTAGGTCAACAAACCAATACTTTGAAGTACATTGAAAAAAAAAAAAAACACGCACAAGCTGATTTAGCTTCTAAGGTTTCCTTTGCAGTTCATGGGGAACTCTATGCACCTACAGATAAGATGTACAAAAGCAGGGAGTTTATTCAGCAGAAAGCTGCTGAATGAGTTCA
>NW_010578124.1:199902-246256 GCF_000705375.1 Tinamus guttatus
AGCGGTGGTATCTTCCTATCCTCGATAACTGGGCTTGGAGCTTAATTTTCCGAAAAGCACTTCCCTTTCTTCCCCGTTCCCGGTTCAGATTCTGCTCCTCTGGTGATGCTCACGGCATCTAGCACTGGCTGGGAGGAGGACGTGGCACCTAATCCCAGATGTCCGGGGAATTTTTCTGGTGGGCACTAAGGTGAAAAGTTTGTGAGCAAGAGTAGGGGAAAGCCCACTGACTTTTTCTATGAACTGGGTAATAGTTGCTTTTTGTTCAGTTTTCCTTTGTTTTAATAATGGTGAAATGTATTTTGCAAATTGTTGTGATAAAATAAACTTGGTCTGGACTCCAGACTTGTGCACAAAACTCAAAACTTTGAAAGCAGCATTAATGACCAAGAAGGTGTTGAGAAAGGGAGCTGAATAAGATAGCTGTGGGGTTTTTTTGTTGTTGTTTTGTTTTTTAATAAGGACATGCTTGTAGCACATAGCGGGCCTTTCTGCTTTTAATTTATTCTTACATCATTCAGCCGAAAAGAAAATGTCCTCAAATTTATGCATTTTGGGGGGAATACTTTGTTCTCCAGTAGATAAATGCTTGCTGTTTTCACAGGGGAATAGTTTATACTTGGCATCTACTCTAAATTGAAAGCACACTGGATCAAATTCATCCTTGTTACAGCCTTCAGAAGCCATAAGATTTCCAGTCACGATTTGGCCCTGTCTGCTCTACTCATTTTGGATCCTAACATAGGATTATGTTAGTTCTGTATCCTCTGAAGGATAATATTCCTCCTTGGGCACAAAGCCCACTCAGATCTCTATGTACCACAAAGTTAGACTAGAAATAATGGGTGTGGACCCCACATAAGACTCTTATTGATCATGTTAATACTGTTTTGAGTTGCCCTTTGAAATAGCTATGTATTTAGTAATGTCTTGGTGTGCCCTGCCCAGCTCTGATGATTGAGTCCATTTGCACAGCTACCCTTGATCGTGAGGAAAGAATTTGGCTAAAAGGATGAAATCCTGCCACCACCTTCATCACAGAGTTCATGAAGCAGTGCTCATTCAACTAGTGTAGGCAGGAGACGGTGCCACTTACGGACGGGTTGACAGAGGTGGGAACTTTAGGCACTTTGGCTCATGCAAAGTGAATCTACAAAGTTACAGGTAGAAGTGGCAATTAAGAATGGATCTTCTAGCAAAGCTTCCTAAAAGGCACTGTGTTATCCTTGCTTGTTATCCACTGCGATTGCTGTGGAGGACTGAAATAGTGCCCTGGCCCTGGGAGGGAGCAAGGCCGGCATGAGACGGGGCCAGGAGAATGTGTCTTACCCTCAATGAGCAAGACTTGACCCAGCTCCATCTGTGGCTTACAGAAACCTCCCTCGGCCCTAAAAGTCTGACATGAACCTGCAAAATGTATATGCTGAACGTGTGGAAGGGAGAAATAACAGGTAGCACTGTCATGTTCTGCTTCTGTCTGATGTCTCTTACCAGGAGGAGAAACAACCTGCTGGGGCAGGAGCCTTGGATGTGGAAGGGTGTATCAAGTCCCTGGGCCTGGTTATCAGGCAGTCCTGGGTGAACGACTCAATCCCTCAATATCTTCATTTCTCATGGGCAGAAAGGGCTTGTAGAACTGCATTTTCCTGGCGTACCCTGGTAGGCTTGAAGGTGCCTTTGTCAAGACTGTGGTCTGGAAAGTGCTAAGCAAGTTTAGCCGCTGCCCTTAGGTGCTACTGTAATACAAGGTGGGAAAATCAGCAAAATGTAACAGGATTCTCTCCTGGGAAGGAAGGAGAGAGGAGAGAGCCTTTCCGAAGCCTTAAAGAGCTGAATACTGCTGCAGTTGTACTGGCCTCAAAACTGAGCTGAAGTTCAAGGTAAATATTGTTTGTTTTGTTGTCATCTTTAATAAAGGCAAAAAATGGGATAACTTCTAATAAATCTAAAAGGTAAATCGAAATGAATTGAGATTCACAGGAAAATGTTGACTGCCATCTGGCAGCAGCGTGCGCTCTTTTCACTGAAGGAAGCAGACCGTAACCCCTCCATAGGCAATGCAATTACCCAAATAATAATAAAATTATGCTAGACCAGTGCTGATGGTAATTTCAAGGGATAAGTATAGTTATTCCGGCTTGCAAACAAAAAACAAAAGTAGTTGACAGTTAGAAGACGGAGCAAATGGATAATTCTGAATCCTCCCTCTATTGTTAAACTGTACAGATCTATTGCTTTTCTAATAAATAATCCCAGTGCAGAGCATTTTCTTGCCAATATTTTCAGCAGCGGAAGCCAAGCCAGAAGGTTCTGAGACCAACATATTGGCATGGGTGTTTTTTTTTCTCCTTCTCCTAATATACCATGGAATCTAGTTAAATATTTTTCCACTCCTTGCTTCTCTTTGCGTCTTCTGGAGAAAATGTGAGTCCTATTTCCTCATAAAAATATCTTAGCATTTGACAGGTTGGGTGTCTTTGATCCTGAAATGTTTTTGGATGATTTTTCTCCCCCACTTTGACTTTGTAATGTAACGCCCCATAAAAAGTATATGCATATATGCAACTTTAAAAGGGTATCCTTATTTGAAATTAAACTTTTACACCAATTAACCTCCTCCCAGAGCGCTATGAAGTGCAGTAAAAACAGTGCTCTTACAGAGACCCTTGCAATTCTCAGACTGATGCCTCCCTGGCTGTGGAACCCAGAACATCTGCTTTAAATTAGCTCTGATGGAAGGTCTACTTGTAAATGCATGACTTAATCAGCCTTACTAAAGTAAATGGCACATACTGTAGCAGAGGGTGCTTCAGAGTCAGACTCAGACCTGTCTTTCTTTTGAAGCAGAGAGGGGGGAAAAAAAGGGGAGGCACAGAGGGGGCAAACTTTAAACCAAAGGCATTTTTTTTTTCATTTTTTTTCTTTTTTTTTGCTTTTATGAGCTGACATTAGCAGACGTGTGGCTGTACCATAGCCAGTCTAACTCGTGAGCACCATGTGCAGCTGTAGCGGGTGAGCTCCCCTGCTCCTGTCCCTGTGCTTTCGGGGCCTGCTTGGGTGAGAACTGAAGGGCTCTTGTGGAGATGTTTTGGTCGGTTGTCTCACTTGCCTGCAGCCTCCCCGGAGCGCCCAGCTTGTCCCGAGCGGAGCAAACCAGCAGCTCAGCCAGGAAACTTTGCACAAAGATGAGTCTCTGTGCAGCGCTCAGACCCTGCTAACCTTTCCCGAGGAAAAGGAGCCGCAGGTTTCCTGTCGGTTTTTAACAGTGGGGATTGTGAAAGGTGAAGAATTGCAGAAGGTCCTTATGAGGCTGAGTGACTGGGCAATAAAATGACAGATGAAATTCGGTGTATATAAACATAAAGCGATGCATGTGGGGGGAAAACAATCCTAGCCTCGTTATAAAATGAGGGGCTCTGAGCTAAGAGCCACTAAGAAGTGAACCTTGAATGAAAACACCAGCTCTGTGCTCAGCAGTCATCAAGAAAAAAAGAAAAGCAAATCATATGCTAGAAATGATTAGGAAAGGAATAAAAAGCGAAATAGAAATCACTCCACTGATCTGTAAAGCCATGTTCATCCACACCTCAGATAATGTGTGTTGTTCTGTCCCCTTGTCTGAAAAAAAAGGATACAGTTAACTGGAAAATGTTCAAAGAAGGGCAAAAATGATGATCAAAGGTTTGGAATGACTTCCATATGAGGAGTGATTGATTCTGGAAAAGAGATGGTTTAGAGGAGGTTTGAGAGAGGTCTACAACACCACACATGGTCTTCACTGTCTCCTCCAGTACAGGAATTAGTGAGCATGGAGCTAGTAGGAACCAGGTTAAAAACAAAAGGAAGCATTTCTTTGCCAAAGGGGTAGCAGAGCTATGGAAACTCCTGTCAGAGGATGTTATGGACATAAAATGTTTCATGGGCTCAAGGTGAGAAAGGAAAAGAACTTAGAGAAGAGATGGTCGTCATTAAGCTTGGAGAACAGCTGAAAACAGTTGGATGTTGGAAGAGTGCTCAGGAGAAGCATCCCCTGTGCTTCCTGGAGAGTGAATACTGGGCGAGATGGACCCTCAGTGTGAACCAGCATCACTGTTCTGCCCTCCTTTGGCCACCTGGTTGTACTGGTGACATGATGGATGCTATCCCAAAATACAGGTTAAATGCACCTCCCCTCCTTACCACGTTCCCTGTGAGCACATGTCGTGCTCAGTGAGACACAAGGGCACTGCACAGGTCTGCTGGCAGGAGGAGACAAGGCACAGGGTTTTGTGAAATGACAAGGAATGTGAGAAAGGAAAGAAGAATGGAATGGGAAAACGAAGGAAAAAGAGAAAAGAAGGTGTAGCATGGGAAATAAAGGGAGACTCCCTGGCAGGCAAGACTGCTGAGAGTGAGGGTGTGCGGAGGTAGCAAACAGGATCTTGAAAAACAGAGGAAAATAGGGAGCCAAGAGATGGGGACTAGAGAAAATACTTCTAATTAGAAAAGAGCTAAAGAGAATCAGAAAATAAAAGCAAAAGAGAAAGACTGAAATGAGAGAAGTGAGCAGGGAGACTGGAAAAGAGATACACATGGAAGATACAGCGACACAGACCAAAGAAGACACGAAGAAAAAGGGGACAGAGGCACAGAGGTAAATACAGGGGAGAATGCTCATGCAGGTCCAGAAACTGCCCAAGAGGATGGGAGCTCCTGTGCAATCACAATATGCAACACAGTATGGTGTTTCCATATTTTGAAACTACGTGTATGGAGAGGATGGGAGCTCCTGTGCAATCTGAACTCGGCCACACTGTCCTTTACGATGCAGCCTAGTTAATAATAGGCAGTGCCACTGGTCCCGCCTGTAATGAAATTAGCATCAGTGTCAATATGCATTTGTTTCCATATTTTGAAACTACGTGTATTTGGAGAAAGATAATACACGCTAAGAATTCTGGAAAAGAAAGGAGGAAAACTCTGTTCCCTCTACATGGATATCTTTATTATCTTCAGGGTGATTCTGGAATGCATATTAGGCCAGCAGATTAGGCCCTGGTGGCTTTAGTGGAACTTTAATGCATGCTTAAGTAAACTGGATTGAGGGCATTTCTAACCCAGAAATCATATGTTAATGCAAATTTTGACAGGCATGTTAAATGAATGTTACCATTCATATCCACATTCATTGAAGTGGGTACGAAAAGACCTACAGATAGAGAGAATTTAGGGTCAGGGCAGGCCACTAGATTATCTAGTCTAGTTTAGCAAAGAGTAACCCTCTTACCAAGAGTAACTCTCTACTGAGACCAGTAATTTGAGTTTGGCACAAGACTAAACTGGGTTTTGCTTGAAACTTCTTTTCCAGAAAGGCATCTTGGCCTGATTTGGACATGTGAAGAGACAGAAAGCCTTACTTTCTTTGGTGACAAGTCCCTGAAACTAAGTATTATCTCTATTCAGTATTTTCCTCCAAGAGTTTAAACTCTTGCTTCCACCTATTGGTTTTTGTGATGCCTTTTATTTCTAGATTAGACAGCTTTTAGACTTGGTATTTTTATGGGCAGACTTATACGATGTCATTAAGCCACTTCTCAGCCTTGTGTTTGTTTGGTTTTGGTGGGCCAAACAGCTTGAGCGGTTTAAGTGCCTGTCATTCATTTTCTCCAGCCCTCGACTGACATTTTTGGTGAACAAAAACCTGATAGCAAAAACATTAAGTGACCATTCCCATTCATGTGGCTCCCATAGATTAGTACTAGATTATAGACTACACTTCCCAGCCCACATATGATAGAAACCCTCTTGAAGAGCCATGCTACCAAAGGGCTTAAATTTTATTTTTCTGAAAGGAAAGCTCTGCAAACATGTGCAGAGTTTGGCAGTACATGTTTGGCAACCAGCATTGCCTACCATTTCCTCTGTTCTCTTCTGAATTACATTTTATGGTATAAAAATACAATTTCTGGGAAAAGCCCCTGCTCGTTCCCTGCAAACTGGAGTTAAATGGGAGCTTTCAGACCCTGCCGTTTCCTGGGGGCTTACTCTTTGCTATGAATCTATCATTTCTTTACAGCAGCTCGTTTTCAGATGCATTTACTAGAAGTTGAAGGTTTTTGCTGGCTACACCCCTCTTAATGCCATAAATCAGCAGTTTCTGCCCTGCCTGGGTGCTGCTCAGTGCTCCCAGTGCCATTGCTGCCAGCCCTCACAACACGCAGCAGCCTGAGTCATACCGCAGTGAAAGGTCTGTAATTGCCCAATTTCATGTCATTTCTTTTATATTAGGGAGCCAAACTTGGAGAGACCATTTACATTTTTTGGTAATATGTATTCTAAACAATGGCTCATTGCTGCTTTTTTTTTTCCTCTTCTACTTTGTTTCTGTTTTATTCATTATATGTGATTCTAAAAAGTATTTATTTAGCATTGGTCTTTTAGTGCTAAGAGAACGGGAGACATATTGATTGGTAGTTGCTCATGTGAAGTTGTTTAAATAGTGCTTTAAAAGACATTAAGCAGCATTTCACATCAAAAACCACTCAGACACATGTAGCTGGAAAGATACTGACTAGACTCATGTTTCCTGTATTAAAATACTTGTATAAAAATGTGTTCTTTTCTGATTTATCAAACAAGCAAATGAGTCTCTGGAGAGCTTCTGGTTCAGACTGAATACCTAAACAATATCTTAGTGAATCATTTGAACTTGCTAGAACTTTCCATATGAAAACCATTACAAACGTATCAATATTATGCTGAGTGCATATTCAATACATGCCTAAAACTTGTATCATTGCAAACAATCTTAGCTTTTAAGCAGTACAAATAGAAATTGATACAAAAATGCCAAAAAGACACACAGAGAATATCAATTTTTATTCATGTTTGATTTGCTACATGCTGACAAAATGTTTAGCTAAAGTTATCTCCTTGGCTCAAACCATAAATCTCAGCTGAGGCAGGAGGACCTTCTTTTCACATAATCTTTCTGCACATTTGGGGACAAGAAAATACTAGAGTAAGGCACATGGAGCAGATCTTAGCAGATAATTTGACCCATCTGTGGGATGTCAGGATATTGTAAGCAATTTAAAAGTCATGTATCTAATTCAGTCTTCAGATACAGATATCTAAAAAACACTACGAGACATTATAAGAAAGACAGAGATCTCTGGCATACATGGGAAAATCAGAGTAAAATGAAAGAGGACAGCAAATGGATTTTAGCCTAGAATGGAAATCCAAGGCCTAATCTGAAACCAAATAGGTCTTATGGAAATATTCCTATTTTCCTCAGTGGCTTTTGGCTGATATTTTCTAATATATATAAAAATATATAGTGTGTATATATATATATTTATATATTAAAAACAGGGAGGCACTTGCCTCTCACAGCCACAGTACCTGACACAGATTAGACAGCCTTTGGTTTAGGCCTGAATGAAGCCAAGAGAGGCATATGGATGATATATATATGTGTGTATGAGCGTATAAATATATGCTTAGCTTGGGTTTTGTGGAATTACTCTTTGGCCTTTGTAGATTGGATGGAGTTCATTTTCTGTCAATCACTTCCCTACCCGTTCCAAGCAACTGCCATTGCCTGATTTTTCAGCTCTAATTTCCTTCTTTTCTCTCCTCCTTTCAGAAATGAAGCTAAGGAGAAGCATGTTCCAGCCTCCTAGCCCTGAAGTGAGGGGCCAGCGCTGGGTAAGAGTGATTCCCAGTCTAGGTGTATTCCTAGTCCCAAGGCGACTAAGTGGCTTTTTTAGACAGAAAGGAGGAAGGTTTCCCGGACTGCTGATGCCAGAACCACGAGGTGTTGCTTGTTTGGCTTCTCAGGTGTGGAAACTCCTAACCGGTAAAACAATAATAATAAGTCTTTTTATTTTCACAAAAAACCCCCCCCCCCCCCCCAAAAAAAAAAAAAAAAAAAAAAAAGGAAAAAGAAAACATTGCATTTACCTTTTCATTCCTTTCCCACTATGGTCAGAGAAGAGCAGGAACAGAGGAATTATTTGCTTGACAAACCTTGACAAAGATGAGAAGCCAAAGCTTTGCTACCAGTATAGTGTGAAGTGAACAGTTAGGGAAGTGAACAAATACTAATTAGGTAATAACGAAGGCAAGAAGGCAGTGGAGGGCTGGCAGAGCTGGGGCTCAGCAGTGTGCACAGCAATCTCTCTGTATTAACCCTGCTAACAGAAACCGCCAAAAAGAAGCTGGAAAAAGAATACAGCTGGATATGGTTACATGGGAGACGTTCAAGTACATACCACCCAATAACGCTGCTCTGGAATTATTAATATAGGTGCCTAAGAAACTGTGGAGACTGTTTGGGTGAGGAATTCTCCAGAAGGTCCAGTTAGGTCCAGTATCAACCTTAGGATGAGAGTGGGAGAGGGAGAAAAATTTACTAGTATATGTTCCCTGTGGATTTAATTTTTATACTGTCAAATTTCTTCCATAATCTAAGTGTTGGAATGCCAGTTGGTTTGGGACATCTTTATGAAATATCTCTTTTAAAAAGAGATTTATTTGAGGCTGGTAAACCAGACAGCACAGGAAACAGCTACAGGGCAGCTGAAGAAGCAAAATCAGATTCAGTCACTGAGCTACCTCCGTTGTAGCACCTAGAGGAGAGGGAATTGCTGAATATTCTGATGTGTTGGGTCAACAGCTTCAGGCAACCTGGGCTCAGGCCTCTGCTCAGAAACTTGGAACAAGGTGAAATTTTTCCTACCTTGTAGAATTTCCCGAATTAACATTAAGAATTTGCCTGAGGAGGCCCCCAGCTGCCATGTTTCCTAGCTATGACTGAGGGCCCTTCTCCTCCTCCGTGTGGGCAACTCTTGTCTGTTCTCCTAATGGCTGCTTTTCAGCATAATTTAACAAGACTTAACAGGAGATTCAAAATCATAACTTTCCGCCCCATTTTGCAACCCTAGTGCTGGGCTCACTTTGGGCCTCACAGCAAACCCGGGCTTTGACATCCACCATGAGGAGACCTGATGTGCGCCGTGGCAGACAGGGAAAAGGAAGAACAGCTCACCTGGCCTGCCATTTTATCCCCAAAAAACTGTCATGACAATTTTATCCTAAACACCACTTCAGGAGTGAGTTAAACTAAAATTCATGCTCTTGTCTCACCTGGACTTGCCTCAGAGTCTGTGCAACTCCAGGTGAGTGTGACAACATCAGCAATGCAGTAGCACAGGGTGGGTACGTAGGTAGGGTTGTCTTAATTTTGTCTAAATTTGTCAGTTTTAGGTCTCCAAATAAAGATAATTGTGTATTGTTAACCTTATATTAAAAATGGCTTTTCACTGACACAGCTGAAGGGAAGCCAATAAATATATGAGTCAGGTGGGCTTGATGGGAGTGATGGTTCCTCTTCCTGTAGGTCATTGACACAGAGAGATCCTTCCCATGGAGAAGCTCCCACATAGCATCAGAGCTGCGGTAGAGTCAGTAGGTTATGATATTTAACAGAAGCAGACCCCAAACCCTCCAAATATGGATCTCTAATGTTGCGATTGGCATCTCCAGCTTGTTTCTTTGCTGTCTACCCATGACATGGGCCTGAACGTGCAGGCTGTACTGAGGCGGTATTCTCCAGAAACTGCTAACTGGTCTACAACCAGCATAGCAGCCTGCAATGTTGCCGTTTTGCTCTGTTACTGAAATATGAGCACATCTAAGTCCATACAGGTGTGTGTCTGTATACCTGAAATGTATAACCTACCAGTATGTGTCAAATACTTCTGCAAGTATGGGAATTAGCTCCATTTCTGTGTTTGATTTTATAGGAAGGGGCCAGACTCTTCCTCTTTATGTCCCACAAGCTTTTGTCAGGCTCTGTGGCATGAGAACTCCAGAATTACACCTTGTGCTTCAGGAGCTGCAAGGTTCGTAAACCCTTAACTGTTTCATTCCTACCTTTGTTGTTCCATATTTGCCTTTCCTTATATGTCTAGCTGCTTTCCTGTAGTTGTTCAAATGTATGCTACGATGGCCTGGAATAAAGTACGCAGACCATGTCCGCGAATGGGGTAAGCTAGTAGGAGCTACTGCAGAGTTTCCCTTTCAAAAAGACAGCTTTGCAACACGGACATAAATCTTTGAAGTATGTGTTGAGCCAGCTGCTGCATCATTTAAAAATAGTCAGGTTGGTGCCAACAAGACAGATCACTCAGCTTGGGGGCCATAAACAGAAATCAAAGGCATGCATTAGCAATGCCCCAGTGTTCATATGGTTCCATGAGGAAGGCTCTGCCCCTCCTAGCACGTATGTGGTGGTGTTACAGGATTTTCTGCTGTCAATTCCATAATGTATCGATATTGCCCCAGCCTGGGCGGGTGCGATATGTTGGCTGTTCTATTAAGACTGAAGGCATTTGCCAATTTTTTTAATGCTAAAATGCAGTTAACTTTCTCAGCTGCACAATGAAGGAGAGTTTTTAAGAGTGTCTGGTCTGATATCCCCAGCAGCTTGGGTGACATGTCTTTTGGCTATTAAATACTTGAAAAGGGTCAAAGCTTATGAAGTGGTCAAAGGAAAAAGAAACAAGGTCAAAAGTTTAAGCCGTGATACATGGTAGGCAGGGAGAGCTCGTATTTTAAGCAGTCTAGACAGCATATTAGCAGAAAAAGCTTACTGTGTTGTGCTCTGTTTATGGGAGTTTTCTATAAATTGCAAAAAATATTAGGAATGCAGCATAACCAAAGCCTTGCGTTTTGCTTTTGAGAATAAGCTGTTGTGCAGCTTATCTTCAAAGAGTGTGGCACCTATGCAGAATTAACGTAAGTGAAATGGTCAGGGAACTTTAGGGGGGAGAATAATTAAAATAATAATAATAAATCTATTTAAGATACTTTTTTTTTTCTTTGAGGAGTGAAAAATTAATTTATGTGCCTGTCTGGGGGCAGGTATAATGTAGCCATCGGTGCATTATAGCAGATTTAGGAGGCGACTGCAGTATTTGGGCACCTGTGTTTTTTATGTTCCCATGTATGTATTTTCTTGTTTGCAGAATGAAAAATATGCGGTCTTGATTCATTTACTTTGCTCAGCTTATTTCAGGCTTTTTTTTTTTTCCCTCACTGAATAAAAAGCAAAGTATGTGGCATTTTCAGTCCATAAATCTTGCTTGCTGTGGGCCAAGTTCTGCTCACAGCTCTTATTTAGAGCTAGTTAATGAGGCCAGCACATACCCCAGGGCAGATTTTGGACCTCTGAGGCTACCTGGGTAAAGCTGCCTAAGTGGAAGGATGGTTAAAGCACCGGCTTGGGACTTGACAGGCTTGGGTTCAGTTCAGTTCAGCCCTGTGATGTGACCTGTGAGCTCCTGGGGGAAGGGGCTTACACTCTCCTAGGCTCTATGGCTGTGCCCTGTGGTGGCCCTGGACTGCAGGGCTTGGTCCTTCTTTCCTCCAGTTCTGTGCTAAAAAGTCTAGTTTTCATCAAGCCCTTTTCCTCGACGAGGAAGTGGGAAAAATGAGTATTCTGGGGCAACGTGAATGCCAGTTCTATAGGGCTGGGACTATTACATTAGCTTCTTTATATAAGGAACTACAAATTGACTGAAATGCTCAGTGAGCAGCAGTATCATTGAGAAATATGATTATTGATGTAACGTACATTAGTAATTGTTACCTTTAGATTTATTAGCTGTAATTAAGTAATCCTTGCCAAAACCCACTTGTGAAATACTACTCTTGCCCTCTATGGTTACCTGCAGATACTTATCTAAAAAGAGGGCACTGAAATAGCTGCTCACATGGGTGCATATCTAAAATATGACAGTCATGACACTTTTATTCAAAACACCTCTGCTATTCCAGCTCTATCTTTCACTTGGACAGACTGATAAATAGTCTAAATTGTGAACACGTTATAGACCTCGTGTATAAGACCACACTATCTGGACTCTGGCCCAAAACCCACCATCAGTTACATTTTTCAAGGGAACAGTATCCTCTAGGAATTGTTTCTGCACCTTAATTCAGGAATTTAAAATGTTACAGTGGCATTTTCAAAAGCTCCTGTTGGGAATGGTTTTGGGCCAATGCAGAGCAGTTTTGAGAAGCCTGCCCTGAACACTTTAAATTATTTGTGGTGTTTTACATACTGTTGACCATTTTGCTTAATCATGCATGTATACTAATAACCTGTAGGATTATCAGATTTGTCTTTTAATAAGGTGAAGCTGTGAGAATTAGAATGGGGAGAAAAATCAAGTTGGGCTGAGGAGGAGGAAGGCATGAAGAGGGAGAAAAACAAATACATAGGAACTATGGAGAAGAGCAGAAAGAATAAAATGTAAAATTCTATTAATAAACGATATTATTTATATCTAGTATTTAACAGTTCAACCAGCACCAGCCTCATGAGATATGCTGTGTTTTATACAAATGTCATGATACTGTGATGGGGTTTTTGAATGATGTGCTCTTATTGCTTGTATGTGATCTTGGAGCATCTTGAACAACGCTGAGGGATAGAAGAGTCAGCTCTTCTCTGCCAGGGGAGGTGATCTGAATCCTGGATGGGGTTATGATTTACAATGGCCCTTCCAGAAAAGTGCAATTCCTGCAGGTCTCTTCACTGTGGCAGCAGGCTGAGTGCTGGAACTTCTTCTGCACAGGAAAGCTCCCAAGGTGAACTGCAAAAATTCACAGGGAACAGGAGTCCTCCTGCAAAGAGGAGATGAGGGAAGATTTTTAGCAATGTGCAGTGATGAGTCATTGGAGCTTCTATTAATATAATTGGCACATATGTAAATAAAGTCACATGGGCTCTGCTGAAAAGTTAGCTCATGAGGTCAGTCAGCAATAATAAACTATGAAGAAATGCAATTTTGTAAAAACAGTGAGCCATGGCATTATCACCCTGGCGTTTTAGAAAGAAAAGCAACAATCTGGTCATTTCCAAAGGAAGAAATGACTGGGTGTATTTCAGAAGTTATCTTTTAGTTCTGCACAGGTTTGTTTTGTGCTCTTCAGAAACCACATTCATTTGAATGTGGTTTCATAGAAAAGTTCTCGGAAGAAATCTGCATATCCTCTGGTCGCTCCAGGCCAGCGGATGGAGCGCAGGGCTGGGGGTATAAAGCAGCACAGCTCCCTGGAGACCAGTGGAGCTTCATTACATTATACCCGTTGAGGACCTGACCATGTAAACAGGAGCTGGGTGAAATCCTTTCATGTTTCAGGTAGGATTTTACATTAGCACCGCAATGCAGGGCTGCCTTTCTCCCTGCCCTCATAAAAGTCTAAAACCTGTTGCCTGTTATGCCCTTAGCCACCCATTCCTAGTTCAGACACCCTTGAGTCCAACATTGTACAAGAAGAAACTTGTGTTTACTGAAAAAAGCTGCTGCTGCTGCTAGGGTGGAACTTTCCAGACTTATGGGTTATCCTAATAAAACTCAGGAATGTTTTAAAAGCAGTAGCATAAGAGACCACCAACTCTTTTATTGTTCCAGCCTAAAAGAAAAATCTATTATACCTGAGATTGACCCTGTAGCTGTTTCTTTTAGCAAACTCCTTAGAAAAGTAGAGGGCCTGAACTTTTACAAGACCATTAATATATTATTTTAGATTGCATGAGTCTGGATACTTACACACGTGGATATAATAAGTGAGTAAGAAAATTGGCTGGGTTTGGCTTCTTAACATCTTCTCTCTAACACAAAATAGAGAAAAAAAAAGAAGTATCAACAAAGAGGACCAAATCTTTCCTGTTCAATATGGCCACTGTTACTCGGCTAGATATTTGTTTGTCCTGGCTTCATCAGTGTAACCTATGAGCAAAATGGAAATGCATCAAATGTGTCAAAACATCCATCCATCCATCCATCCATCCATCCATCCATCCATCCATCCATCCATCCATCCACAATCTTCCATGAAGCAGGTTACAGTTAATAATAATCAGGCATGGTATATTATACCTTTGATTATATAGAAAACCCAGGTGCCAAGGTCACCTCCAAGCAGTTCAGCACGCCATTTCCATTGACAAAAGTGGATCATCTGGATCTGATGGACATGGGCTTCCCATGCCCAAGGCTACATGAGAGTCTGGTAATTAATCAAATTCTCTTGAATGCCAAACCAAAACTTTGCACAAAAGCCATCCTTTATTTGAATGCTCTTCCTGATGAAAGTAACAGAGCCGGTGATGTGAAAGAAGTTAAGGAAAGGGGCACTGTTGTCCATGGCACCTGACTTTAAATTTATAGAAGAGATGATGACATGAGTGTTTACTGTAATCCAGATTAGATTTGGTGATCCAGAGAGCTCTTCCAGGTTCCTAGATGATGGTGCTGTTATGCAGAACCCCCTTCATTAGCCTGGCCTTTTGCTATTAATTATGGCTTTGTTGCTTGCTATGTTAATATTTCTGTCATGAAGTATTGGCTACGGAGGATGTGGAAATGTGATGCAGATTTTCAGAAGTGGGGATTTAATTACATGAGTGTTGCTTGCTTTCTCGAAAGAGCCATGTCCAACTGCCTCTCTCAATACAGGATGATAAATGTAATTGAGAAGATCTGAGCCTTGCCATAAAACCCGCTGTAGCGCTGACACTTGAGACACAGGGCCTGCTTGTCAAACTCGTAGACAAAGAGCAGTTGTTCAGACTGTACGGAGGGAACCTGCATCTCTGCATGCGAGCGTCCGCCACGGGGTATGTGGTAGCCTAATTTACAGCTACAAATTCTAGTACGTGTTCATACTGCCTGCTGATAGTGAGGGTGACGAGAGCTGACCTGAAAGTGGCTCTACTTCCCTTTGCCATGCTAGATTAGAGGAAAAGTCCTGCCGATTTGGCTCTTTTTAAATTATACTTAAGATGAGAGAGAAGCAGATATGAAAAATTTGGGATACATTTTGTCTCTGTTTTAAGGTAGTTTGATTTAAACTAAAAAAGATGCTTGACAAGTGATTACCTCCTGAAACATCCTTGTTTGATCCAATGCTTAGATGGGGGAAAAAAGCCAGACACAAAGAAGCAGAGACCAAGAGATTTAAAATTTGGCTGCTGTGCGCAGTCCAATATATTCCCTGATCTACCCACGCGCTTATTCTCTTGCTCACACACAGACAGGATTAATTCATCCCAAGATGCGATTGTGCATCTGTTTTATATATTTGACTAGTCACTTCAGAAATATTTTTAACTTGTGGGGAGCATTTACAAGTGTAAGAGCAGGAAAGGTGACAAATAAAGGTGAGAGAATACATTTACCAGATGAGGATAACGAGACATAAGAACTGTGGACAAAATCTACTTCCCTGTGATCCATCCTGTGTGTAACCCCCAGCAGAGATTCAGTGATTTCGCCTGGGAAGCACGGAGATGTTATAAGGAAATCGTGCTTGTAGAAGATATAGGTAAGAGTCAGCTCCCCTATGTCGTCATCTACATCAGTACAAATGTAGATTGTAATCTAAGTGTAGATTAGTACAACTGCAGCTTGATTTGAAGGTTATCTTGTTTAGCTCATGGTTAAAGTGGGCCAGCTGCTACTAGCTGCTCGTCCAAACCCACAAATGTCCATCTGAAGCAATAGCTAGGAATGTGCAAGGAAGAATAAAGGGCCCTATTGCCTACCAGACCAATCCCTTGTTTCCTCAGGTGAATCTTCACTCATAGTCACCAATTCTGAATTTTCCTATCAAAAGGGAAGGCACGTATCATTTTCTTGTCACCAACTGGGTCTTTCTTCCACCGTTTCATCTGTGTTTGTTCTTAGTTTCAAGAAAATTATGTTTCCTGACATAATCTGCTCCCATGCACATGCAAGCTGGAGATCCATCCCTGTTCTGGAGCCCCTGCTTCCTTCCAGGTTACTTAAGCTGGCAGGGTTTTCTCTTAACTTTTAATCAAACTTTCTCTGCTGACAGGGCTGCAGATGATGAAAAGAGTTCGACCAGAAAATACTGAAAAGTCAATTACCTTTAGCTTCCTTTAAATCTTTCCCCTACTCCTAAAGGAATGCGTTCACGAGGCCAAATGTCTCAGGAAGCAGCTGCCACACTAAATGCTTCTAGCTGGGGATCCATCCTGAGACGGTGGGAAAGCTGAACTGGTTTGGAAAATGTTAGCAAAATCGCCTTCAAAACCGGCTTAGCAGAGCTGCCACTCGGCTCGTGTTTCAGTGGCTTAAAGGGGATAAGAAAAGCCCCTCAGTGCAGGGGCGAGGAGTTTTTAGCACTTGGGATGTCAAGTCTTGTTTAGTGTAAATAAGCAGAGATTGCAGCGCTGCTTGCGTTGGGACTGGGTTGTTTAATCCCCTCCTGGAGGGTGGTAGTGGATCTTTACACTACAGTCAAAGGGGCTGTGTCACAAAAAGATGTTTGCAGTCACGTGAGACCTGCGTGGTTAGAGCAGCGTTTCAAGCGTGCTGCACTCGCTGAGATCGCGTTCTGGCAGAGCGTCAGCAGCCAGGCCGCCTCGGAGCAGGACCAGCGGGATGGGTGGCCAAAACCTGATCGCATCAGGGACTTGTTAGTCCCTTCCTTGTGCCCAGAAAATTTGATTAGTGCAAGTGCAAATGTCGGGCTTAAATGGACTATAAAAAGCCTTGAGACAGCATATTTATACCAAGACTCATCAGCTACGACCAGTTTATTCTCCAACTGCAAGAGACACAGGGGAAATAAGATTTATCCTTTGCTTTTCTTGGGATGGAGGATGTAATTTAGGAGGGTGACAATCACTGCTTTTGGAACTCGAGTTCCTGTACAAACAATGCATCTCTTCTGCCCAGAGGAACCCAAGAAAGTTCCTTCTGGAGGACACCCTCCGGAATTCAGATTCCGAGCTGCCCTGGGGAAGGGGCCGGTCCTGCTGCCTGCGGAGCAGGAGGGCTGGCTCCTTTGCGAAGTGTTGCAGGCAAGGCCGACCTCTGCAGGACGAAATGAAACAAGTCTAAAGAAAACCAGACCCAGGGAAGTAAAAATCAAGGCTTCACGCAGCTTCTGGAGAGTCTTGCCTCTTTCCTTGCTTTTCGAGCCAAACTCATAGTGTGTGCTTGCAGAAAGGGGTACATGACATTTTTTTTTTATGACCTCCCGTTCTGCTCAGACACGGCTTCCTTTGCAGCAGCTGTGGATGGTCATGAAGGCTAATAGCCCTTTGCCACTATTTTTATTTGGGATAAAAAGCTCCTTGCACAGTAGTGCTTTGGCTCCAAGAGCGGCCAGTCTTTGCTTTGAATCTGAAAGGTCACATAATGATGCAACTCATCCCAGAGCTTCACGGGGCTTTTTGCAAGCCCCTGAGGAGCTGCAAGTGATAGGGAAGTGTTTCTTCTCCTGCGTGTCAGTTATTAGTTTAAGTTCTGGATTTTTTTTTATTATTTTTTTTGATTTGTTTTATTTCGAAGTTCTTGGATCAAGAAGTTGCCTTAACGTTTTTAACTGCAGTTCTGGTTCTTTTCCTTCTGATTCCTTGCCAGTGCCAGAGTGACCTGTTCTGTACAGTCAGCACTGCGCCGTCTTTGGAGACCCAAAGCAGTTGAACAAAAACTAGTAAATCTGACAAGTTGCTCAGTGAGCAGTGGAACTCGTGAAGCCAAACTTCCTGTGCCGCTCCAGAGTGGAGTCTCTGGTGTCTAATAACATCCATGTCTCCAAAGTGGTTGCATATGTGGCTTCTCTGATAGCTGAGGAGGGGAGAGCTCACACTGTGGCTTTATTTATTTTATTTTATTTTTATTTTTTTTAAGTCTGAGGAGATTCTAACTTGGGACTCTCCTTTTTCTGCGCTTGTGTAAGTGGTAGGAAGTGGATGTGTTTGAGTCTGCACTGTGAGATTCGCTGCGATGCCCGACAGCTCTAGCAGGGATACAGGCAGAGGGAGCGAACGGGATCCACACACACCTGCTGACCACTGGAAAATGCAGGGCCCCTGGCTCTCCATGCTCACTGCAGGCTCCCCGTGCTGCTCTTGCAGGGTTCCTGGCACCGGCATTTACACACAGAGGTTGCAAACCGATCAGACTGAAAAAAGAATGTAGATGATCAAGTTCAGGTATTAGGTTAGACTAATAAACCTGCTTGGGTTATATTACCTGATGTGATTTGCTGCAAGGTTGCACAAACTCTTCCTGCAGAGAGATTATCTGAATCTATCTATAGAGAAACAGTGGGTTTGAGGCAAAGCAAAAGAAAAATAAATATAAAACCTATGGTCAAAACATAAAGATTTGCTTTTCTAGAAATGCTTAATGCTTAATCTTAACAAAGGGGTGTTCTTTATGCAGGAATGAGGAAAGGGGGCAGAAAGAGCAAGGAGGGTTTTGCTACTACATCAAGCTCTCAGGTGATTCTATGTAAGGCCAGACATCAGTGTTTTAAGGAAAAAATCAAATGGATATGTAAAAAATAGCAGCAGAGTCCAATGAAAGAGTCCAAAGGAGAAAATGACTCTAAAGCGTTACTGAAGGATGTCTAAATCTCCATCATTTGGATTTTTTATACCAGTACTAGATACCATTCCAGAGAGGAGACAGCACTTTTATGAACACTTAACAGCTTTAGCATACATCCAACTTGCTGTTCTTTAGATTTCTGTGCCCTTTTTTCTTTTTAAAATTGCAAAATGACATTGCTGAAATTATACCTGAGATCTAGATGAATGTAATTGTTCTGGAAACCGGGTGTCAGGGAATATTTCTGGAGATTTGATTGTCTCAGTGATTCCTTATGGCCTAAAAATCTGGGTTTGGCTACTGAAAAGCCAGCTAAAACTGAGCTTTTAAGACCCAGTTTCAAAGTGCTGGAAAGTTCTGTGTTTTCTGCTGTGTTTTGCATGTGGTTCTTTCTCCTTGGCATTTAAAAACATAGCCTTGCTTCCTGTTCTTTTGTGATAGACTGTTAATCTTCAATTCCATTCCCAAAAATTGTTTTCCAGACCCACAGTTGGCAACAAAGATACTCAGATCCCTTTTTGGATGCCGTATTCCTGGAGCTCTGAGTTTGAGGATTTACATCTTAAATGGCCAGAAAGGTTCTAAGCCCCTACTGTAATTTATCATTCACATCCCTGTTACTGACTGTTACTTTTCCTATTTTCACCATCCCTGATGCTGCAAAACCCCAGAAGAGGAAGATGAGCTCCCTCCCCTGAGGAACTGATCGTTTACACTTTACACTGGATTTGTGTTATGGTCATCAGCTTTCATTCTCCTAGCCCTGCGTGATACCATGTGTACATACATAAGGAAGAACATATTCTCAAAATGCTTTTTTGGGGAAGAAATGTATAAAAAGTAGAAAAAAAGGCAAGAATCTATGAGAACATGGATTTCCTCCCTCCGAGGCAAGTGTAGTTGTGATGGCTGTTGGGCTACACAGCAGGGACGGGGCCGGCGAGGCTGCGGTTGGTATCATCTTCTGCCCACTGCTGTGTTTGATGCCAACTGGCAGGCACCTACTGTGGCCAATGAAGGGGAAAAGACTGCAATGTAGTGTCCAGCAATGCCTACATTTTTGGTCATATCCCTGCTTTAGCATCATGCCAGAAATTTCACTCTGGCTTTAATTACTTTTTGGGCTTTGTGCTGCAGAAATGCACTGGTTTTGTTTGGATAGTCCCACGCTCACTGGGTTCTTGTGCTGCGTTACTTCCCTGCTCGCTTCTCCGAGGGTTTCTTTTTAAATAACCTCAGCCTCTGCTCCCGAGCCATCTGGCTCGCTGCTCTTCAGCATTTTTCTCCCAATCCCCTTCGTATGCAAACCCAGATTATGGGAGTTTGCTCCAGCTCCAGATAAGTAGTAACAGGATTTTTCTCTCCCAGTGGCCAAGCTGCCACAGTACAGCCCAGGAAACACAGTCCAGCTACATGTCCCAGCCCCCAGGGCCTTGAGGGACCTGGCCCACAGCCCCTGTTCTGGTGACTCACATGTATATGGATATGAATATTCACCAAAGATAAATACCCCGGGCTCCCAGCAGAAAAATAAAAATGTGTCTGCAAAGCTGATTACAGAAATGCTGAGGACATTGCATTTTTGCTATTCCACCAAAAATTTTGAACCAGCCCTAGTTAAATAGGTGGGTTTCTTTTGTCCAAATGGAAGTGCCCACAACGTAGCCGTCTGTGCTGGTTAATCACTGTGAATTTCTTTCTAAGTTGTGGGCACAGAGGCACATGGAGAGCGTGATCTATCTCAGGCTATGGAAGCCCTCTGAACGTGGGAGTGCTTCATTCTCCCCAGTGATGAAAGGGAACGTTAAGTGACTTATAGCTGCAAAATCCACTCTAGCTCATTTAAGAAATAAGATGGCAGATTGTCTGTAGATTTGACCTGTTTAATGCATTTTTTTCCACCATGTTTACACTGAGCACTTGCTAGTCATGATTATCTTACAATGATTCTAACGATCTACTATTGCAGCTGTAATATTATTGCTGTAAGCTGCAGCTCAGAAATTCCTCCAGGTTAGCTGAAACGTGTTTTCCACCAGCATCAGGTAAGGATATGTCCCCTTCCTTTTTGTTTGCAAGGAAGAGGGGAAGGGGAGCAAACCACGTCTTTTGCAATTCCAGCCTTTACAGCCTCCACTTATGTCAGGGTTCCTGTATGACTTTCTTAAAGTACACTGGGATCTTATGGACTGGAGGATCTTGTTTCACACACATCTGTCTTGCTGGAACCCACATCACCACAACAGCAAACACTTGCTTTTAGTGACCTCCCGTGCCAATACTTATGGCTCATTGGGAAGGGAAAGGATTTTCCTCACTTGGCAGGTGAACCTCTAGATTGGGTCTCATATTCCATCTTCCGAGCGCCAAGCTAGCAGAACAAGCATTATGAAGGCAGCAGTTTTAAGGCCCCAGGAGAATCAGTGAATGTTATTAAACCTGAGTTTCTTTTTTCTTTTTTTTTTTTTTCTTTTTTTTTTTTTTCTTTTTTTTTTTTCCTATGCAACACTGTTTTCCAACCTGTGGTCTGGGTACCTTTGGGAGTGTGTGGAGGGCTTCCAAGAGGTCCATGAAAAGCAACGAGCAGAAGCAGGCCTGTTGTCAGTTGATTAAATCGCTATACAAGGACCCATACCTCTTCTGGAAAATTTTGGGGGAGAGTTGCAAGCTGAAAGCTATTGAAAATAGCAGCTCTATAATGTTACATGCAGCAGTTTTCCTATGTACTTGGATGCATGACAGGTCAGGGGGCGAATTAATGAAATGTAGCTTGGTGCTTAGCACACTCGCTGTGGCAACTGCAAAGGCTCCAATAAATATTTCATTATTTTGTACAAACAAGGGAGACTGAACAAGACCTACCTCAGAATACTGGATAGTGCAGGAGTTGGGGAAATCTCTAGGAAGGTGAGAGGCTGGAATTGGGCAGGAGAAATGTGATGCTTAACTCATCTATTGGGGAATGTTACCACCCTCGGAATAGTGAGTGGAAAAGCAACAGCGTTCCACACATCTCTCCTAAATATTTCGTGGTGTGTGGGATCTGCTGAACATTTCTTTGTAAAAGGGGAGCACTAGCAACAAGCAAGCTGAGCACAGGAGGACGAGAGAGAGAAGGACAAAGCTCCAAGCCGGATGCGCAAAGCACAGAGATGGTGCAGAAAGAAATGCAAGGTTAGACTGACAAATCCATGGGGGTTTCACAAACAGAGAGGGTTACTGCTGCTCCACTGTCTGCTTCCTGTTGGATTTCCACATAGAGTTCATAGCATCCTAACGAGAGGCAGACAGATGTAAGTTCATGGTTCTAGCAGAAACAATATTTGCTTAAAAAAAAATGGATTGACTTTGAGGATGAGCAGTTTCTTATTCCTAGAAAGAGCTGCAATTGAAATCAAGACAATCTACATTTCCCAAGGGCTTTGTCATACTGTTCAGCCATGCTGAGGAACCATAAGTGGGTTTTTACCATAAATGACTGTTGAGAAACATGTTCCTTATTTAGGCTGGTTCATGTGCCCACGTTCTTTTTCGGCTTCCTTGTTAGTCAACAGAATTTCTGTTGACACAAGAGGGAATGAGAAGTAAATATTTCCAGTGGGCAAGGACAAACCTTCAGAAGCTCAGAGCTTCAGAACTACAAACCTATTCTGAGGATTTGGAAAACAAAATGTTTACCTTCCAAGCTTGTTTTGCCTGTAATTTAAACTCATTTGCTCTCCTATGCCACTGAAGGAGATTACATTTCAAAAACAAAGAGGTTTTCTAGGAGGCAATTTGTGTATGAAAAAAGCCTGACAAAGGCAAAGCAGCCTCAGATCAGTGCTGTGTAAAACTCTTTCCATGCAAATTCCTAATGGTTCCTGTTTTATTTATATGAGTTTGTATTTATTTATTTTTGCCACCTCTTTCTTCTTTTCCTCTCCCTTTTCATTTATTACTTTGCTGTCAGCTTCTCCTGTGTGTTTGGTATGCATTTTACCTTGGGGTTGTACTTTCAGTTTAAAAAATATGAATAAAATAATATGAGACATTATCTTTGAAACCTGATTTATTGGCATTGTCAAAGAATTTGGAGGATTTTGACCTGTAAGATAAAGATGTTTGAGAGGGCAAATATTTGTGTGTGCCAACACTTGGATGACCCTGAATTATTCCTCTTCAGATTTGCCTTTTTTTGTCAATCTCATTTTGATGCTTCAAACAGAGTCATGTTCGGTGACTGGGTACTGTGCGTGTAAGTGAATAAAGGTCTTGTTTGTATTACAGCAACAGCCAAATAACTGATGATGTTACAGGGGTTTGTTTTTTAAGTCATGAGGTGCAGATGGGAAGAGCAAAAGTCGAGCTTTTAACCATAACTTTGTGTATTCTGAGAGTTGTGTGCTTGATTTCTCAGCATTATGGTTATCTGCTAACCCAGAAAGAACAGGAATGAGGGGATGGAACTGCAGCAATATTGGTTTTTACTGTCCCTGAAAGTAAATAGTGTGAAAACAATTTGGTTGAAGTGTTTTAAACAGTGGCTTGAATTGAAAGACTTTTTTATTTATTAAAGAATATTTCTAAATCTCAGTTATTCCATTTTTAACCTTTGTGGGGTATTTTTGCATTTATTGTGGCTTTTTAAGGAGTTTCTTCTTTAATCTATTCAGAAAGTTTTTTTGAACATACCGGTAGGAGAAAATGAAGGGTGGACCATTTTTGAATGCAGTGTTTATGTGCCAGACCCCTGTCCTGTGGAAATCTGTGGCTACACTCTCACCTCCTACATTAAAAGTAGGTCTGGATTCATAGTGGGTCTGAGTCAAAACCTCCTGAAATCATTCTGAGCTCTCCCTTTGACTCTCGTTGCCTTTGGCTCATGTCCAGTGGACGGGGAGCCAGTTGACTTGTATTTCTGACCCCAACTTATTTTTATTTATTATGAGTGGACACGAGTTGCTTCTTTGTTGTCTAAAATATACTGTCTGCCCTTGAACTTTGGCATTTTCCTTCCAAGAGGATGATTTAGACTTTGTCTACAGTTTGCCAAACCAGCAGGCTACATCATATTTTTGGACTTCCTACAGACCACGAGTGGCTAATCCCCTGCCTGCCTTTGGAGAGGCACATAAAGTAAAAGGTGAAAAACAAACACGAGGCCCTATAAAATGCAAGTATCGATCGACAGGGTCACAGATTTTGTGATTACTTTTGCTGATGTGTTCAATTAACAGTCTTGTCAGGAAGAATCTGGCCTTGGTCTCCCAACCTTAACTTCGTTTAAGTTGATAGTCCTCCATATCCAACAGTGGGATAAACCAGATTCCTTTGCTTTGTTGGTTTTGGCCTACCGTGTCTCTTTATGAGGAAAATGGTCAAAGTAAAGTGCTTCCTCTGTGTATTTTGACAGGAAACAGCACTAATATGCTTTCCTTTTGTCGTATGCCTTGCTCTTTTCTCCCAGTGTTGTTTAAATATTTTCAGTCCAATGACATATTTATTAACCCACCACTCTCTGCATGGGGCAGGACTTTGATTGGCCCATCTGTAAAGACTCTCGGTTAAGGTGGTTTTCTCGGCGAGAGTTAATAATATTACTACTATTCACGTAAAACTCTGAGACAATCTCTTTAAAAATGGAGCACATTTATCTAAAACAGCTGGTTAAGAGAGCGCGAGGGCCCAGCTAGAGTCGGCAGGGTCGGGGGTCAGGGTTAACACCAATCTCTGTGGAACTTTGAAGCTGACATTTTACAGATTATATGTGTCTCGGTGCACAGTGGGCATGGCATATAAATTGGTCTTAGAGGCCCCTATTTGTTCTCTGCATTTTTATGAGCCCACAGAGTTGTTCTTTGAAGCAGCACACACAGAAAATAAAAACTCATTTTAATGTTGTGGAACTATTTGCAGTAAATCATGTTAACATGCTGGCTTTTCTTGAGAGAGATGCAGTGAGTATTTTCCATGTTCTTGGGTGCCGGAACTGCTTCGGGTTTAATCCTGTAATTTTCCTTCTAATCTGACTTGGTACATCTTGTTTTCTCCCCTGTTCCCCACTTTGGTATTTGAACGGTTAGCCTGGATGCCTCGCCGGTGTTAAGACAGCAAAGACACCTTCGTTTTGCTTCATGCCATGACTTAGCTATTTTAAGTGCTTACTCTTTCCTCTATTGAAAATCCCCTGGCACGATAAACTTCTTGCTATTGCATGGCACCGGAGCCTTAGAAGAAAGCATCTGATTTCAAAGAGACTAAGTTCCATTCTGGAACTAATTATATCATGTACTTTATGGATTTTTTTTAATTGCTAGGTGTTTTAACTGGAAAATGGTGAATTCTGGAGAGCCACAAGGAGCAGACACTGTTAACAAAATCTGCTGGAGGCATTTTAGCCACCTAATTAATTTTCAATAAATGCTTCCAATAGGTAATTTGCTTCTGGCCAAATGTAAATCAACCAGAGACAAATAGGGTTAAAATTAGAAATGTGTGATGGGGACAATGTTTATGGACAAAATAACCTGGCACTCCTAGAAATAACTTGCTGACAGTAATAGAAAATTAGACCACACAGATGTTAACAAAAAAATGAACACTGCATGTTGCTCAGCCCTAGTAGAGTTCTACCAGCTGGACACCAACATGTGGGTCTTGCCACACAAGGCCCATCTATCCTTAATCTACCCATGCTATGAATTGGCCTCAGTCCCTCACTATCAGCCTTGCTTCTCAAAATGCCTTTTATCTGTTACCTTTCACAAAAATGGACCTTACTGTCCGCTTTAGACCTCCAGAGTGCCTCACAAACACAGATACCCCAGCAGAGCCACAAGGTTTTAGGTTCTCTGGTCTTGGGGGTTCTCTCTTCAAGGGCGCATAGTACCTAAAACACAAACATTTGATTAATAAAGTTTTCAAATACTAATATTTTCTAACAGTACTAACATTACTAATCTCTATTTAAAATAAATAAATAAATAAACATCTCTTGAATATTTGCTTTTCTTAGCTTCCTCATCCCTCTCACGTAGTCTTTGGTCTTCAAATCCTAGGATGCTTGCCCTCTTCCAGAAAACAAAGTCAGGGTCTGTCCTCCCTAAAACGCTGGTGAGAAGACTTGTGTAACTTCCTCTCTGCTATGGCAGAGGCCATTTGACAGGTTTGTCAAATGGCCAGGGTTTCCCGTGAGGTAACATGTTGCTTAAGTCCCTTCCTGGACTTAAATTCCTCTAAAGAGGCTAGCTTGACAGTAGTAGACCCTTTATCCAAGGAGAATTTTGTATGAATTGAGAACAGTTAAGGTTTCATGCCTCCTTATCGTGGATCTTGAGTCACTTAGGATTTGGAATAAACGAGATAAACTGTTTCAGAGAAAATTCCAGGCTTGGTGCTACTTACTACAGAGGGTGCCTCAGCTGTGGGTACTGGAGCAGACAAGAGCTGCTATGTGAATAGGGGAGCCTCTCCAAACTTGTATTCTTGGGTACACCGGCAGCAGTACTAATAGAACATGGTGGAGAAGCAGTGATATTTCTGGCCTGAAAAAGTGTTCCACAGATAACTACATGTGGTACAAGCTTATAAATTTAGAGGCAAGTGGTGTTGAGAGGCATGAGGTTACGCTTCTAAATGGAAACTCACTGAACCCTTCAGCGCTACCTGGGAGCAAGAGTCAAAGGCACAATCTTGCAAGAAAGTTCATCTAATCCACTTTTCTAAACATAAAGGTGATGAGGAAAACTCTGACCATCCTCCTGGCATGTTCCTTGCCTCTGTTATTGGAAGGATTCTTGTATGTTTTTACTGAATGTTCCCAACACTTCCCTGAGTTCAGTAGATTTTGGGTCTGGACATGTTCTAGAGACAGGATCTCTGTAAACTTCATAAAAAGGGCTTGAGACAAGATCTGTTGGTTGATGTAGCAAGAGGTTCTTGCACTGTAAACCCATGAGGGGGTCTGGAAACTTTTGTTCATCTTTTTGAAGTCCTGCGAAGTTTATTTCTGTCACTTAATTTTTCCGTGATGGCCAGTGTATGGAAAATGGCAATGTATCAGACTCCATTCCTGACTCAAGCAGCCCCAAACAAGGTTGTGTGCTGGCTCCCACGCTGTTTTCCGTCTTTTTCTTGGCTGTACTGGCAGAGGCATTTTGCTGACATTGAGAGGGGAGTATTTATTTAGTTCTATACCAATGGAAAGTTTCTCCCTCTGCACCGTTGCTCATCAGAGATCTTCTTTTTCCAAATGCCTCTATACTCCTCTGCTGATGACATTTGCTTAAGCAGTGATCAGTTTGCAGGGCAGTCAAGCAAGCTGGTTTCATGATAGATGAAAAGATGGGCAAGGCCATCCTCTCACTGCCCCTCTTCAATCTGGGACAGCTTTGCTAGTAGGTAAGAAAGGGGTGGCCTTTTATTTTGCCTGTGGTCACTCCTTGGTAGAATAACAAGGGTGTGAAACTAAGTAGTAGTAATAATGGCTGTCAAAACATCCTGCCCATGCTACTCTTAGATGGCAGTGAGAAATGGGTAACATGTTGTTCCTCCATCAGAATACCCAGCCTGTATAACCTATATGCTTTGGGTTTGCTTAATCTGTAAGATTAAATGGTGGGACAAGATTCCCAATATCCAAGCCCCTGTATATTGTCAATTTTTTTTTCTCACTGAGATCTGAAAATGCTTGGGTACCTCACCATAAACTTGTAAATTCTTAAGGAATTATCCTAACCCTGTAAATTCCTAAGAAATTATCCCGCATAGTTCCCCTTTTCCACATCCAACTATTCCTGCATCTTTTGCATTGCCATGCATAGCTTCCAATATAGCTGTCCAAGCTGGGTGTTTTCTGTGTTCCTTCAGGTTGAGTTTTCATCTGGGAAGGCAGGTAAGTGCCACATTCACATTGGATTTTGCAGCTTGACGTGGAATCCAACTACCAAACAAATCTTACAAATGGGTTCCCCCAAGCAATGTTCTACAGTGGTTTAGAAACGGTTAAAGGAAGTCACTTAATACAAAAGGTTTTGTAGAGGTGGGGACAGAGCCTCAGCTGGCAGAAATTACTGTAGCTCTGCTGAAGCCAGTGGAGTCCGGCCATTTTATATAGTGATTCAGCCCATATAGGCATCCTTTTCATTACGTCATTAATTACGAGCCGGATCTTTCAAATTCATAGTCAAGTAAATAGTTCTATAGTCAACGACGTAATCACACATCTAGGTATTACAGGAGGATGGGCCATTAAATGTAAAGACTGAGATGGGCACTGTACCTCAGACAAGCAAATTGGATTCTATGAAATATTTTGTATTTTTAAATGTTCTTCTGCTGTATCATGGGCAGGTTGATTAATTAACCCTGAATCATCTTTAATAATCAGGTCTTAATCAATGGTGTGTTCCAGGAAATCTGATTTTTGCAGCTGCAAATTAGCAGATTATATAATCAGCAAATTAAACTTGCTAACTGTGTTTAAGATTATTTTTTTCTGAATTCTTTTTCACTGCCAAAAGAGTCAATAATCATAACACTAGGGAGATGAGTCGGTCAAGGGTAATAGAGTCTCACGAACAGAGTTTGGAGAACGACAGTTTTTCTATTCATAGTCTTCTATTAAGATAAATAATATCAAGTTTTTCTTAAGCTAGGTACTGCCCAGTAGTACAAGTTAGTTAATAAGAGAGTTAAAAATTGCTGTTTTTTTTTTAAGGGACATTTGATACAGTGCTGGATTCATATATTGCCTTTAAATATAAAAAGCATAACGAAACTTTACATTTGCTGCATTAAGCTACAAGTATTTAATTAGCAGTAAAGCACAGGACTGGGAGCCAGGAGGTCTGGGTTGTAACTGCTGGGGGATCCTGTTCAAACCTTTGCCTTGCCTGTCACCTGGGAATACAATTTTCTCCAGGGAAGTTTTGCCACTGTGGATCTTAGTTAACTGACATTTTGAATCATTTTAAAGGATTGAAATGGCAAGCTCAAGAGAAATGCAAACTGTATGAGACTATTGCACATCCTAGTACCTTGTTAGCTATTAATGATGGGCACATTTTAGAAAGTCCAGTGGGTAGTTTTGATATCCATGTATTTGGATGCAAACCAAACTTAAAGCCCTGCTCCTGCTAAAATTAATGGAAGTTAGTGCTAAACCTAAAGGAAGCAAAGCCAATCCTTGCCTGCAGTCTGTATCAAAACATTATCCCAGGAATAAAATCTCATAAAGTGTTCTCCCTCTCACCAGGATTGCCTGTATCCCATTGAACATGACAATGCTAAAGAAGAGAGCAAGATATCTGTTTAAATTAAGCGGAACTTTATTTTTAATCTCGAGATGGTTGCATTGAACACCCTGCACAGATTTGTTCTCCTTTGCTGTTGCCAAACTGCTTGAGCTGCTGCCAGTCGTAATTCATTTGTGCTCTCATGTTGTGATTAAGCACGTTGACTGAAGGAGCGAGGATGGGAAATGCCAGCGTGTGTAAATCACAGCCCTCTGCCAGTTGTTCCCCATTTGCTTTCTTCTCCTCTCCCACACCCATGACCGGTGCTATTTCCTGTTTGCTCCACTCTGAGGGATACGCATCCTGGTCCTGAATTTGTTCCCAGTTATTTTATGGAAGCTTTGCCTTGCTCTGCCAAGCAGCCCTGCGGAGAGCCTGGGTGAGCTCAGCTCAACCACTCAGACCAGCTCAGACCTAACGGCCCCCGTAAACATCGCAGCAGCAAAGGCACATTCTATGAAAAGCCACATGAAAAAGTTTCAGTTTGAGCTTTTCGGCCTTCAGTCACATGAGAAAAGCCACTAACTTACATATATATCTACTCTCCTGTGACCGTCTCTGCAGTGGTTCCTATCCTGGGCCTAAGAGCCTTTAACCTCGCAGCTAATGGATCTATGTGTGTATATGTATATATATGTGTATATATATATATATATATATGGTGATAGACTATAGTACTGATTGATCAAGAGAAAAAAAAAAGAAAGAGAAACCTGATAAAACACATACTCTGGGATGTAGGCTGCTACTTCCTTCCTTGGAAGAATGTCCCCAAAGTGATAAGCAAATGACCAAAAATAGTCAAGCACTCCAGGGGAACTAGATCTCTCTTGTTTTGTCCCAAAGTGTTTTGTCATAATCATAAACTATAAGGTGTTAAAGGGGTTAATAGGCTCTCAACTCATTGTCAACTAATTATCTTTAAGGTGTTGTCATCACGTACTAATCGCTGGGTTAATGCCAGTTCCACCACTGGGAGGTGCCCAACCCCAGGGTGACCTTCTCTCACCTACCAGATGCCGACTTCATTAACTGCAACCCTCGCTTGCACAAAGGAGAAAAAAAAAAGAAAAGAAAAGAAAAGAAAAAACTTTTAGGAACTTTCATCTTTTTAAAAGGGCAGGGAAAAAAAAACCCTAATAAAGTGGTAGCCTGGTTAGCAGTAGGGGATATCTTTAGCTTAAGGCACCATGGGTGGCTAAGATGTATGAGAAACAGATGGAAGGCCTTTGGTGATAGGTCTGCACTTTCTATTTATTGACAAATGAAATGGGCAATAGAAGGCAATTAAAAGCCAATGATTGCACACAAACAGCGCAAACCATAGTGGTGGAGAGCAAAGCAAAGCAACAGCACTGCGGCCCGCGAGTTCGGGGCCAACTGCCATTGATTTGGGAAGCAAAACTGTGATTTCTTTGCAAAGAAAATGTTTTGAGTTTAGAGCTGAGGGAGCTTAATATTTGTTCTAGCTTTTGTCTTCTGTTTTTATTTCCCCAAAATGCTGACTGGTTACGAGGAGCTTTTCATTTGTTTGAATCTACTTTTCTGTCTGGGGTTCAAAGGGAAGGTTTGGTCTTGTTTTGAAATGATGGGATGAAAAAAAAAACAAAAATGATATAAGGAAATGTGAATAAGCAGTGAAGGGACAGTGCTTCCTTGCTGTGTCCAACTGTGTCAGTGATTTGCCATTGAGCTGTATGTTCAATAACTGCCTTAGATTTTTAATGTATTCCTAATAGACCGTTGAGACCCAAGTGTTAGGAGATAAAGTCAGATGCCTTTGCTTGACTTCTCCTAAGAGAGATTTATTCCCTTTTTACTAATCTGTTCTCAGGAAATAGCCCTGTGAGACCATTTATCTCCCCAAGAAGTTGAGGAGCCTCCTCTGTCCCACAGGCCGAGCCCCCAGCCCTGGCAGATAGGCAATACAGGGACGAGATCCTCTCTGTAGGCATTTTAACAACTATTTTATGCTCAGGCCTGGGATAACACCTACTTTTCACTTAATACGATGAAGGTGCAAATCCATAGGCCTAATTTAAATGCGCCTTTATTCTGCAAACTGTAATTTTTCACCAGAGGCAAAGGGAAAACCAGCTCACCCTCCCAGGATGATGTTACGGCCGAGCAGAATCTCATTAAAAATCAATTCCTCATGTCCATAAAACAAGTTTATTTTATCTTGCGGGAGCCTGCTGTTAGCACTCACACAGTTCCATTGTGTGCAATTCTTGCCTCCAGTTGTATGCCAAGCTGCACAGTGCACCATTAACGAGCTTCAATTTTATGCTAAGCTTTTCAATATTTTTGGTGTCATTTACTGCAGGTTACTTTGCCAGCATGTGGTGTCTTATAACATATGTTATTAATAGCGATGACATGTTTAGGTTCTGAAGGTTTAAACAAGCCCTCCAATATTTACATTTATAAAAAAGGGGAAATGATGAGGGCCGGAATGCGATGGGCACCGCGGGCTCCAGCTGGGCAGGTATTCGACTGAACGCTCACAGGTCAAGGCTTGCTAGGCAAGTGTTACAAAAACATAATGCAAAACACATTTGGCAAGCACCACAGGACAGGTCGCTACACGTTAATTATCTATTAATCTGCCCTTCTTGCAGGAGGTAGGAGGAAGCTCATGTGCTTGGCCTTGTACTTGCCAGCTCTCCATGCGCTCCCAGTCCTCTGGTGGGATGATCTCCCACCTCCCTGGTGACACAGGCCAGGCCATGGGCTCAGGTGCCCTAGTGCCTTAACCCTGCTTGATGTTTTAAAGCTAAACTTAGGTCTCGGAGAATGGAGAGATGCTTTATCTGCAGCAGATGAAGAATATGCACATGCTCAGTCATTGCTCTTGTGTGGACCTCTAATAACTGCATCTGGATTGTGTCTCTGGTCCTTTGTCCATCTTCCTGGATTCCTATTTAAAAACTATTTGAGGATTTTTAGACAGTGTTTTATTTAATAAATAGCGAGTTCTTAGTAATTTCAAAGTGCCTCTATGAAAACCGGAAGGGAAACATAATGTTTCCAAAGTGCTGCTAATCCTGCAGGAGGGAGGTTGCTGCAGGGCTAAGTATCAGACATAGTAGTGAGGATGAGTCCAGGCTGACTGTAAAATATAAGGAGCAGAGAAAGGTGCTTTGTGATAGAAAACGGTTCATGTCCAGAAAAGATAAATGCAGAAACTTAAATGTATTATATTGTACTTAGTAACAGCAGTAGAAAGAGCCTCATTTTATTTTTCTGGTGCATCTAAACTTCACGGGCTAGGATTTTCAGAAGAACACTGTCACTTTGATTTGGACAACCGACAGCTATTGCCTTTGTTTATTTAGCTTCCCTCAAAAATTTGAGTGACTCCAGCAGAGGTTTTAATTTCACCAAAAAGTGCATCCATGGAAATCTGCAATTTAAATGATGCCTTCTGTGCACAACAAAATATTATTTTGGATAGAACAGATAGACATAGGCAGTAAGGAACTGGCGGCCACAAGTGTGGCTATGGACCCAGGTATGTTTAGTGCCCGTAGATGCCAGTGTGACACCTCTTAGGAGACCCTTTTTCATTGTTTACTTCTGTGTTGCTTGACACAATAGCATCCTCAAGGACATCTAAAGGCTACAGCAGTGCTGAATAAATGCAATATACTAAATTAGTCATAGGCTGATCAAACAACCATTTCAGGTTTCTAAATGCCTTGTCTTTTAAATGCCCTTTTTCCTTCCAGAATAAAACAAAACGAGATAAAGTGCAGGCCACTGCAGGTGTGGTCACAGCATAAGCCCTAGCAGGTTTATTATGCCTTGTGTCTAGTTGAGGGCAATGGCACGAGTGTATAAAGAAGCCTTTAAAACCACTGATCTTTATACTACCTGGTTTCATGAGGACCTAGGAAATATCTATGAAACTTTTTGTATGCCAGTCTTACCTGATGGCTGAGGATGGCAAGTAAAGGGTCGATCAATTATGCTCTATAGAACCATGAGGTTGTTGCTCCAGTGTCAAACACTTGAATCAATATACAGATAATAAAATATATTTTTATTGTCTTATTATTATAATATTATAATATGATCTCATGCTGTTATCTCTCTAATGGATAGTAATAAAATGTAGCCAGGAGCTCTGTGATACATCTTATGTTTGGATCACCACGATGCCCGTGGCCATTTTTCCTGAAATGTTTCTGAGTGTAAAACATGCTATGGTTAGTCAAATTATTTTCTCATTATTTTGGACTGGAATCTCTAAATAAGTAACCTTGGTGACAAAATACAGCTTAAATTGTCGTTATGGTTATGGACAAGGTAACAAATCAGACAAGCAAGAAGATTCAAAGCAGGGTTTCAAAGTGGGTTTGTACAGGTTCTATGGAAAAAGGCATAAAAGAGAAAGATCCAGGTGAATGAGAGAAAGGCTGCGGCCTCTGCTGTATTAATAGAAAGGTGAAATACTTGAGAAACGGGCATTTTGAAGACGCCAAGAACAGGAGAAGTTTCTCTTGAAGTCTCTCATGCTATATTAGAAACAGGACGATCCAAGTACGAGACAGCAGCAGGAAACCAGGTTTCACAAGATATGCAATTCCTAGATTCCCCTGTGTTTAGATCCCCAAGCCTAGAAATTACAGTCCAATTTGATTTCAGTAACATGAGAAAACAGCTATGAATTGGCATGCTTGCTCTACGTTGAAGAAACTTGTTTATTTTGTCTTGAAGAGCTGTTTTTACGAGTTCCACAAAGTGGAACTTTAAAGGGAATGCAGAGAAGAAATTGCTTGTCCTTAAATTTCTTAAAGAAGTCAAGAATCGCTCGAAATCAAATTAGATTCAATATTGCAATCACTCAAATTATTTTTTTTTTCTTTTTCACGGTTAATAAATTTCAAAATAATATTCAGTGACATTTTTGCAAGGCAAATGTACCAGTTAGGCATGCAGCTTCTGCTGTCTTTCAATGGAAACTCCACAATCTACTGTCATATTTTTACCTTCAATGGAAACCCCACAATTCACTGTCATATTTCTCCTTGGAAGATCTCCCCCACCGGTATGCAAGTATTCTTTTAGGCCAGACTAATTGCGTGTCAAAGGAAGGGCCAGCACACGAACACAACTTGCGAGTAGCAGAAGGCTCAGCTGGGAGGTTTGTTCCACAGAAACAAATCCAGGATCAACCCTAGGAACATAAAGTTGAGAGAGGCAGATAGTGACTCTTTTTTTGCTTTATTTTTACTTATGTGTTCTTCTTAAAAGTCTTCAAGCTGGCTAGAATTTCATAGCAAGGCTCCCTGGAGTCTGTGCGAGCAAAACAGTTGGTTGGAGTCAGAAAATTTTGGAGAACCGGAATGATCCGCTGTTCTTCGTGACTGCTCCTCTTGGTCCCTACTTCATTTCTGTCTGGGAAGCTGTCACCACCTCCGCAAGGCGTCCCTTAAAGGTCACCCATGACACTTTTCAGATTCCGGAGAGCCCTCAGCTTTTCCCAGCCCATCCGGTTGCAGAAGGGTGGGGACAAGAGAGGCCCCCGGGAAGGGAAGCGGGATTTGGCCTCCTGCGTGAGCCAGTGCCGAGGCTGCTCCCGCTGTCCTGCTTGGCTCTTCCGGCCCCATTTGCCACGTTAGGAGGCAGCAGTGACTGTGTCCTGGGCAAAATCTCAGGCCTGCTTCCTCAGAAGCCCTCAGGATCAGGGTCTGCCTTGCTCTTCCTAATGTCACCCTTTCCTACTGCTCTAACCTTGTGTTTTGCCATGGTGGGGACAAGAGGTGGGGGACGCACAAAGAAACTCAGTGTTCACAGCAAGTTTCAAATGCACATATTGCTTTAAAGTTATTACATTTATCAACACCAAAAATATACAGACTCAGGTGCACTTTCCTGCTTTTCCCTCTTTTGCTTGCTCTCTGAGATCAAGCTGGAGTTTTTGCTCCCTCTGCCTCTTGCTGCTCTCAGCTCTGCCTCAGCCTGTCCCCGACTCCTGTTTTCCTGCACAAAGTGTCTTTCTCAGACCACACAGTCCCCTTGATCTCCTCAATTTTAATTCACTGCAGCTGAAAACTGCTTTCTGCTTTGCTGTCCCTTGTCAGGAGGCCAGAGCAGCCTCCAAAGTCCCCTGCATGATGCTCAGCAGTTAGTTCTCATCCCCTCCCTGCCCCTGACGTGTTTATCAGAATCGCATTCAATGAGCAATGGAGTAGCCGCCTTTTTGTCCAGATCGAGCAGGCTCTCAGCAGAGTTTAGTGACCTCATTTTTATTAGCCCTGTGCAGAGGCGTGGAAGTTTCTCTCTTTACCTCCTGTGGATTCTGGGACACTGTATAAACCCTAAGGAAGCCAAGAAAGAAGGAAAAATGAGCTTGCTCAGAACAGAGTTTGCAGCCGCTCACCGACATAGTCCCCTGCACCGAGCAGAATTCACAAGCCATACGTAGGGAGATCATCCAACTTGTCACATCAGTTAACATGAATTTTTATAGTCTTCCCCTAGGAACATATATTACTTTAACAAAATAAAGAGACTTTCTCCTTATCAAGCATTATTCTTTAACATTTACAGTTTGCCTGACATACAGGAGTAATATTCCATGGTTTGCTACAACTTATAAGTTTATGACCCTTCTGTGGCAGATCAGACTAAACATAATTCATTCACAGCTACTTAGTGTTCTGGGAAATAAACCCCTGAACTTAAATAACTATAGTGTGACCTCTGTAAAATATTATTTATAGGTTAAGAACTATTATTATGTATATATCAAGATCTGCCAAAGGTTATAAAACAAACACTAGTCAGCAAACTGCACTGTTTACTGGCCTAGTCACTCGTGGCTTGCTTTCTGGTTATAGTCCTACAAATATCTGAAAATGGAGAAAACTGTTACTTGGCTGCCTTGGTAATTAGGATGAAGTTGATGCTCTGGACCACTAAGGACTCAGTAACAGATAAGTCTCTGTAATAAACGGAATGCCAAGCTGTAGCTAAGCAATCCAGTGGAAATACCTGGGGTTTTCCATTAAAAAGTTGATAGCCACAAGGGTGCAGCCACTGTCAAAACCGACAGGGAAATGACAGGCACTCATCTGCTCTTCATTTGGTAAATCAGTGCACGGGTTGCAGGGTGAGAGCTCCAGGCGTGCGCGGAAGGCTTCCAAAAGGGTATTTCAGGCCCTATTTCTGATACCTATCAACCCACAGGGGCTTGGGGGAGTGTGTGTGTATACGTTCACTGTAGCGCCTGTTCGTGTATAACCCACCTATAGCAGAACCCGTCTAGTGCACTGGGCTCCTAAAATATTTTACTGGCGGACCTGTGTAGGCACATACATCAGAAATGCTCATATGGGTCAAAACCACATCATATAATTTTATGTGAGAAATCTGTCTGGGCTTATTTCTCCTGTTCTCTTCCCAGCCTCCGGAAAAAAAAAAAAAAAAAAAGAAAGAAAGAAAAAAAAAAAAAAAAAAAACAAAAAGGAAAAAAAAAAGAAAAATGAAATGAAGCACTGATTCTATTTGGACAAGTTTTATAACAGGCAAGTTTAATGTTGCAGGACTGATCTTTATATCCTTTTCTCAAACAGGAAAGTTCCCCAGTGATGTCCATGGGCATTTCAGTAATTTCGTCAGTGAAGACAGATGTAGGTACCTACATAGGGACTTTCTTGCCTCTCAGATCCCATCCACTAAGACTCAGCTCCCAAGAATCCCTTTCATCCCCATGGTTCTTTAGACATCAGGGAAGGTTTCATACATACAAGGTAGATGCTAACTAGTTAGTGGTGGGAAGCAAACCATTTTTCAGCCCTCTGAGGAAAACTATTTCAGTTGTTAACTCAAGGATTTTTTCCTCTTCAGTATAAAAATTCTGAGTGAGTAAGAGAGCTTTTGCCAGAATAGTAAATAATCCTGTGGCTAGGATGTTCCCTAGAGATTCTTAAGGCCCAAGGTCAAGTCCCTTTGCAAACCCGGGATTTACACCTTGGTGTGCCACATCCCAGGAGAGCCTCGTCCGCTGGCCCATCTCTGATGCTGACCAAAACTCCATCCTGGACCAAAACAACTTTCCTGGTGGGAGCTATGCTGAAACCAGCACCTTTCTGATCCCAGTTTTTTCCTTTTGGTGGAAAGTTTCAATTAATTTTGCTGGAAAATTCCCTGCTGCCCTAACAGTTACTGATGCCGCTATAGCCTTGCTTTGTGGCTGTGAAGAACCCCATACTGTCACGTACCTTAAAATTTCCTTCGTAATTTTATCCTATTGCATCAGTGATAACCCTGGAGCAATTCCAAATATTCATAAAAGCCTTCATTTTCACAGGTTTAAGGCTGTTGAGGTTTGGGGGATGTACAAAGTCATTGATAAGGTAATTTTTCCCCTTGAAATAGTCTCTCCTGGAGAAATATTCTCCTACCATTGAGCTTCCATATTCCACCTTCACCGGTCTCTAGAGCTGTGTGTGGGCAAGGAGCTATTGGAAACATGGGCCAAGGAAGTGGAGCCTGGCAGAGGAACCAGGTGCCTGGGGTCCTCTGTCTTGGGCCACCACTTTGTCCCTCCTTGGCCTGCTTCCCTTCCCTCCTTCGGCCCTGGGGACTGACTGTGTGTTCATCCAGCTCCCAGCACGGGCAAGTCCTGTGCTTATTTGATTCCCCTCAGGCACTGCTATAATGCAAATAGTAACAAGAGATCTGAGCATTTTTGCTCTTACTCCTTTAGTAAAATTAAATATGTATTTTAAAAGTGAGCTCCTGAAGGCCTCCTGGTTTTTCTTTTTTCATTTACTCCCCAGGCTCGTTTGCAGCTTTGATTGCATACGAGGCCCTAACATTTACGTCCTCGGAGGAGGCCGCAGCCGGTAGTTGAAAGCACAGCCGTGTCCTGCACGGTGCAGCCCCGGCCTGCCCGGGGGGCTGCTCTAACCAAGCAGAGCCAAATTAAAGTGTGCCATAAAATTACAGCCTGCTTTTCTGTAAAGCTGGGTTTGTGCTTTCCTGGGCCTGGCTTTCAGCAGAGTCTCTGCGGGCTGCGGGTACCCTCTAGCGGGGTGCAGGCTCCAGTACCTGCATGACAGCTCTTCTTATCCTCTGCGCTTATCCTGACACCTCTCCACCATGTAACATGGAAAGGAGAACACCTGGTAATCCTGCTCAGCCTCTGAAAGCCAAAACCTGTGGCTACTCCTGCCTGTGGAGGGTGTAAGACCCCCAAAAAGGGAGTCCCCCATCTCGCCGGGGAAAGTGGCTCTTCAGCATCCCAATTTGTGCAGCCTCTCTGTTCACCAAGGCCTAACCCAATGCTGAGCTCAGTGCCCAGGCTTCTGGAAACCAGGCCACGCCATGGAGGGATTTTTATCCAGTTATTTACATTCAGATATCAGTCGTTTGCAGTCCAGACTGGCTCTTTCTCACTCCCGAATGTTTTATAGCAGTCTGCTGGAAGGTGGCTCGATTTATTTTAAGCAAAGCAAAGGGGTGGCAACACAGCTGGTTTCTTGAAGGATTAAAAGAAAAAAAAAAGAGAGCTCAGACTCTTTAATGACAGCAAAACATTCATGCAAAAAAGATGCCTCCACTCGCACTGCTGGAAATGCCAGTGCCCTCCCTTACAGAGCATCATTTTTCCCTCGCCTGCCTCAGAGACTAGCTGTTACTTGGCTTGAAAAGAAAAGGGGTAGCTCCATCTAGAGGTTTTTGAGCACAGATGAAGACCTGAGGTTCATCGTTCCTCACCTCATACTTTCTCTTTTCTGCAGCATGGTTCCACCTTCCGGTTTCTAAATGCTTTATGGATTTTGTATGTGCACAGTTTGGGGCTTCCTGGCAGAAATGGGACGGGCAGGGAGGTCCTGTGCGTTATCTCTCTCTTCATCTTCACAGACAACATGGGACTTCTCAGCGTGGTTTGCAGGAAGCTGATGCTCGTAGATAAGGGGCTGATCTCGACAGAAGGGAAAGTGTCACTGTGGTCATCACTACAGAGTGTGGATGGGGGCATCCAGGTAACTTATTCCTATGTGTGCCACCAACATAAGCATTACTGAAAATAGGAATTGAATGTTTTTTATCTTGGGATGGCATCTTGGTATCACTGGGGTCTTATATTCAGATTTTAAAGATCCCACTAAAAGTGGGACCAGCAATGAGGAAAGAAGAAACAGATCAATGTCTCATGCAGAGCGCTCAAATGGTATGTAAGGGGAATGGAGAAAAAAATCTGTATTGTATGGAGTTTAAAGGCTAATGATGCACAATACCATCTAAGTATTTCTTTTCTTTATAGTCACTTAGTCCAGGTAGTTGTTCCCTTCTCCTTTTGACCATGGTTCTTTACCATTATAGACTCCACAATTCACTCACCTCAGTATCCTTTTAAGTCCATTCATTCTTACTGCTGCCTTTTCAACCTCTGTTTTTCTATAGGTATGAAAGAGATGACAGCTCTAGATGCCTGCTAGAGAAAGCACAGCTAAATTGAGAATATTGGTGAACTCTTGCAATTCAGGGGAACAGAGTTCAGCGCTTGTGAGCTGAAGAAATGAATGTGCAGTTCCTGGTGGAAAGGCTTTTTTTGATGGAAAAAAAGCAGTTTAGTCAGAAACATGGCAGGAAACTGAAAGATCAGCCTTAGTCTTGACCAAAAGAAGAAACTTGAGGACCTACTCATCCTTTCTCAGTGTTAAAGGAGTCAACTCAGTGGCTGTTATTAGCTAATACAGTAGTTTCCGCCATGTTGTTCTAGTAGTCACACAGCTTCAACATGTTTTTCTTTCCTCCTTATTCTACTTTCTGTTAAAAAATAAGTAGAATAAGGAATAATATTCATACTAAAAAGCATTTCTAGGGAATATTTTCTATGCTTGGTTCTTAAAGCAGTTCTTTGGTAATCACTGCAGTGCTTTTGTGCAACAAGTTCCCTGTGAATTGCTGTTTCACCTGCTTCGATTTCAGACTCTCCCATGGGAACCAAGCAATTTGTGCTGATTTCTCACAGAGATTATTTTGCATTCAATGTGAGACAGAGCCAAAGAACAGCAGCTCTTGCAGGTGGGAGCCCCACTGCTCACAAAGCAGCCCCCAGGTCTCCGTGACCAGCAGAGCCCCTCTCCCAGGGACATCATGAAGGTGCCTGCACAACATCCTGCAGCAGATCTCTCCTGTTGATCCAGAGGGATACAGCTGAAGGTTCCTTATCTTTCTTGTTCCTCTGCATACAGGTTTTTCTCTAGGAAAGTCCAGTAAAATGGCAAAGCTGCCTAAGTTTTGCTGTGTAACCTTCTTCCAGGGTATGTGGGCATCTTTTCATGCACCTGTGCCTGATCAGGGCCTGCATTGCAAAGACAAGGGCAACAGTTCTTCACAGAGCCAGCACAGGTTTGAAAGCTCTGGAGATCACTAGAAAAATTTGCTTCTCTGATTGGGAACAGCAGAGATCATTTTCCTTGATCTCAAACAAAGCTATTGCTATCCTAGTGATAGGCTCTGGCTTGACTCTCCCTCCTGAATCTTAAAGTAAGTTTCTACAGTACTTTATTGTGCTCTTCAGTTGCTGTGGCAGGATCTTTTCACTGTTGAACTGACACATAGATCCTTGGAGGGAGAAAATGCCTGATGATCTGGGGCCATTCCTAGCAAGTCTCCCTTGACGTCAGCTTCTTAAGGGCATAACGTGCACGTCCTTGGGCTTAAATACTTAAATTTCTCATCCAATGGGTTATGTTGCACAATGCGTTGACATGTAAGAAAGAGGATAGGAAAGAGGCTGTTATCAGAAGCTCTGATACAGAGGAAGTTTTATCAGAAGTGTCTCATTTACAGGCAGGAGAGAGAAGCTGACTCACATCTTTCAGTCCCCTGTGTCACAGCCCTACACTTCCCCCTGCAAATACATGAGACACTGGCATGGAAATACAGAGTAGAATTTAATCTCTGCCCTAGGGATAATAGAAGCACTTTCTAATTGTCTATGAGGGGGTCCTAAAATAGAGCAGTGTTTTGAGCCTTTTGTTCTTGGCAAAATCTCTCCCCTTTTTCCTCTTAATGCTATGTAGGACCCCTTACACCACCACAAGATGGTTGCCATTGGGTGCAAAAACACCCAGATGGTTTTGGAAATAGCACCCACCTGACTTCAGTTGGCCAAATTTACACTCTAAGACTTTTCTGATTTACTAAGGCCTGTAATGGATACATTGGATCATTTATACCATGTACATCCTCATGCCTTTGTAGGAGGAGAGAAGAATCTATGGCTCCAAGCATCATGAGTAACTTCAGTGTAGTAGAAAAAGCCTCTTTGTACAAAAATCAGTATTTGTTTTGTTCTCATTAAATATACCCTTCCCCGCAGAGGGTAAAGCACAGTCACTTCACGTATCTCCAGCCCTTCAGTGCTCATAGCTGTCTTGCAACACCAGTCTGGTCTGACACTGATTGCCAGGAGCCTGGAAGATCCTGTTTCCAAACAGCATCAACAACACATTCCGAGTAAGTGTCTCCTCCCTCATTTGGGTATCATGGCACTGAAGGTTGAGGAAAGCTCCTCACACTGCTTCACAGATGCTACCTTCATGACAGACCGTTGCAGGTCCTTCGTGACGTTTTGATCCTGCTGTTGTTTTTCCATTGCTTGGAATGGAATTGGGGTGAAGAAGCCAGAGCCAGTGAGGTGGGTGCATCACAGGGCTTCACAGTGAGGAATCTCTTCCAAAGTTCAGCTCGGTGATAATGGGTAATACTCTTCATGTAGAAATGTTTGCAGGATTGTGGCTTTAAGCTTATCCTTAAACCAGAAGACCAGAGGAGACTTTCACAGTCATCTGGTCTAAATACCTGTATAAGGTAGAAGGAGATAACCCATATTTGATGCATCAGTACTAAACAGGAAGAAATAAGAGATATTTTTAAACTTCGAGTTCAATAGAATAGAGCGAACCAAAAATGAAGCAGAAGATTTTACAGTCTGTTCCCATTAATGTATCTTTTGCTTAAATCCTTCATTTTATATGCATTTGGATGGAAACAGCTGCCCATGAGAAGGATATGGAAAAATACAAAAAAAAACGAAGCTGCTCCAAATCAGAGCCCTCCAGTTTAGGGGAGAGGTTTTTTGGGGCTAGCTGCGATGGCAGGAGGGGCTGGCATGTGAACTGACTGTCTACATGGATGTCCTGAGTACATCAGTCACGTTTGGGAACAAGCAAGGAGCTATATTATAAATAATGGGGAAAGACTGCTGGGAAAGAAATAAACCCCAATAAACCAAAACAATCAGTTTGTTCTCCAGTGTTTCCTGTACAAGTAATAAAATCTAATAACTGAGTTGCTGTTAACAGTTAATGACCAGTGCATTTGTTAATGAACCCAGACAAATGAGAGCAGTTTAATACAACAAACAGGCCATTAGTTGTATTAATGATTGGCTTGTAGGAGTTAGTGCTCTTATAAACTATATTCTGCAGTTTATAATACCAGCACTTTATAAAATGAGCTGGTGTTTTCCAAAAAAAATAGAAAATAATAAGGATCAGGTGAGCTCCAGTTTGTTCATGGAAAACAAGTAACCATCCTAACTAAGAAAAGCTGCTAAACCTCTCTTTCTAGTTTGTACTGGCATAAATCAGGAGCAAGAGCAGGCAAACAAGCAAGGAGGGACTCTTGGGTAGCTTAAATCAGTGGCAGCTTTGCTTTGACTTCAGTGGGTTTTGGATTGATCCCATAATTATTATCATTAGAGAGGAACTTGATTTTTTTTATATATTTTTTGTTTGCTTCCAGACCACAAATGATTCCACACACGGGATATTCGGTTTTTAGCAGCTGTCATTATTTAGAGGTTTAACAAGCACTCTTATAGAAAGAACTATAAAAGAGAAGTTGTATAAATAGTCCAAAATTAATAGAGGAACTAAATAGAGTTACTTCCTGCTTCACTGGTCTCTACAACTATTTTGCTTTTTTGCATTTTCAAATATATTTAACTGCAGTTCCATTTACAATAAATGTCAGTAGGATTTTTGCAGCAGTAGTTGTGAAAGCCAAAGTTTTTCCATTGCTTTACAGACTGCCCTCTGAATGTAACCAGTATTTGGTAGAAATTTAAAATGGAGCAATTCAGGCATTTGCCCTTAACTTGCCAAATGGGGACAATACTAAATTATGAGAGATGTATAGGTTACTAGTGAAGGGAATAATGGACACTTTGGTAGGAAAAAGAAGTGGAAGTTTTTACGTGGTGCGTGGATTTTCATAGAGCTGTAATGTGAAGTGAGGCCAGGCCTAAATCATCAAGTTCCAGCAGGGCTTAGCTGAGTGTTCTGACTTAGTTTGCAGAGCCAAATTACAGGTTTTCTAGCTAGACTACAAAAAAAACCCCCACAAAGTTATCCTTAAGATGACTGTGGCTTGAAGGAGGAATGCAGGAGCAGAGCCATAGATTTCTTCCTTTCTTGTGTCATTCATTCATCTACAGGCAATAGTGGCCACGCCAGTTTCCAGAGGTGTCATTCCTGTCTTTTCTCACTTAGATATGACAAAATCCAGAGGGATTTGAGAAGAGCCATAGTAAATCCTTCCTGGACTCGCCATATCCCAGCCGTGCTGTTCCCAGGAGTGACCACTAACGGAGGCTTCAGAGTGAGAAACAAGATGCTGAAGCAGGAAAGGGTAAGCAGTAGATGAAATGCAAAGTGGTCCTTCCTCTAGCGTATCCCCCCAGCTGGCAGGGGCTTTAGGGCCAGGGTCGATAGCCACTACTGAGTCTGGCCTCCAGAAATATCTAAACCCTTCGCGAGGGTGTTTATGGCTTCTGTTTTTTGGCAATGGACTGAGTATTGTAACTGTGTGAAAAGGTGTTTGCTTCTCTGTGCTTTAAAGCTCCTACCTCAAAACTCCTTCGGGTGCTGCTTAAGTCTTGTGTGGGCAAGAGTGAATAAACCTTCCTCATGCGTCTTGCTCATACGGTTCATGATTGAACAACTTGCCCTCGAATTTTCCCCTACAGTCATTTCTTCCCAGGCTGAGAAATCCTAACCCAGGCAGTCTCTGTCCCTTCACAACACCCTCAAAGATCTTTGCCATCTTTTTCAGTACCTTTTCTGGTTCTACTCTGTACTTTTTGAGACGGAGGGAGCACCAGTGTTGCACGCAATAAAAACGGTACGGGTGCAGCAACTATACATGGGCTGAGCGCTGGTTTGGGGTTTGCTCTTGGATGTGTTTCAGCCTCTATGAACCCCTGAGGATCCAAAATGAATCCACCCGCTGTTTTTCGGAGCTCCTGCTGAGGAAGAGGAGGGAGAAGCCAAGATCCCGCGGACTCCTGGCACTGCGAGCTGTGCAAGGAGGTTCAACGCAGCCATCACCAGATGGTGCTGCTGCATGCAGCCTTGCAAGGTCATCGTGTGCAAGGCCACCTTGATTCGTGGAAAAAAAATATAAAATACAGAATTATGGCTGTTTTTCTGCTGTTTGGACGCCTGCAGAGTAGGCAGGGTGAGTGTTCACTGACTTCGTGTCACTGGTCAGTCCTCCCTGGGAACAGGACTCCAGGCTTTGGCTTAGAGCTGAGCAAGGGGTGAGTTTGGATCTGGTGCAAGATGAGCTGTTCCAGGCTGTTTCAAGAGGGTAAACAAAATTAATTAGATTCTTATCATATAATCCCACAGGATTGATTTTTCCCCCAATGGAAAACTGAATAGCCATGTGCACTGCTGCTCAACAGGAATATTTATCAGTATAGCTCACCTGTTTTGTTTCTTTATTTCTTCCCTGTAAGTTTTACAATACCTTTTTTCTTTTTTTTTTTTCCCCGATCAAAAAAGGGCCAGGAGTCAAGTTATGACATGACAATCTAATGAGCCATGATATAGAAAAAGATGTTTTCCTCTGCTATTATATATTAAATGTCATTGCAGCAGGTGTTTTAGTAGAACAAGAACCCCTTGTGTGATTAAGCAGAGGAAACAGCACAGCCAGAACCTTGAACGGGCAGATTTTGGTCTTTTTTCCTTTTGTGCTAGTATGTTTGAGCCAGTCATGACTTCTAACAAGTTTCAGGAGAAGGTTTTTATCTTTTCTTCCTTAGAAAATTGAGGAAAAAGTCAAGAGAAAGATTTTGATGGCACTACAGCAGTATTTGTGATATTATATTTTCTGTTGTAATTCATATTTACCTACCAGTTGCCCAAGTCTCCAACCCCCAAGAGCTTTTACATCTAACCTGATATTCAGACTTCTGAGAGGGTTTATCTGCACTGCTGGGGGAACCTACCAAGGTTTTTGTTTCCATACGGCAAATAGATCCAATGGAAGAAACTTAGAGGCAACTGAGATGTGCTGTGATAAGCCAAGAAATGTTCTTTTTACTATTGCTATTACTATTGCATTGAGCTCTTTGAGGGCCTCTATGCAAGGCAAAATCCATGCTTGATTCTTTGCAATTTGGAGACACTGTTCCAGCTTTTACAAGCCTTCAGCCGCATCCCGTGGACATTTGTACAGTGTTTGGGGTGTCTTAAGGTCCTGTCTGCAGCAATTACAGAGAGTCCTGGGGAAGTGCTGCAAGGACTGCGAGTCCCCATCGTCACTGTGGAATCTCCCGTGACTCCTGTGGCTTCCTATGGACAGCTTGTGAGCAGCAAAGGTGGAGGTGATGAAAGTGCTGAACGATACTCAAGAGCAGATGCCGAGGGGCTTTTTTATTTTATATTGTTGTGACAGAAAGAAGTGAAACAAGAAATTAAAGTGATAGTGGATATACAACTGATGATAAAGATAAATGTTTGTTTCTGACCAACCCTCTGATGTGCGATGGACAACTCCAGGAGCATATCAAGATTAAAACGGGTATCTCTAGAGAAAACCACTCAGAGTGAGCATGGTTAATGTGAAAATATCTTGCAGAAGGAACATCAAACCAGAAGACATAAAAATCTTTAACAGATGACAACAGATTGTCCTGAGTTTGCTTGGCCATTCCTTCTTCTAAAGCACCTGGAGCTGCTCACTCCTGGAGGCAAGACCAGGGAACAGGATCCATGGCTGGATTTTGTTCAGTTTGCCAATTTCTATGATTAAATCTTTGTTCCTTCCCAGGATGGTCTGTCCTAAGCAATCTCAAAGCCAATTCTTATCTCCAGCTAATAGTTATAGATCAAGGAACTTAAAAGCCCTGCAAGGATACTTGCCATAAGTCTGGTTTAAGGGTCTGCAAGTTTTTCTGCCAGGACTGTTGCTTCCATGTGAAGACCGATGACGTTACCCAACCTGTTCCACTGCTCGAGAGGCTTCCTGGCTTGGTGATCCAGTGAGAGCTGGAGCATCCTGAAGGAGAACAGGCTGTGGGGAAGAGGGTAAGGAGGAGAGGGAGGAGGAAACCAGAGGCACCACAGCCACCCCCAAGGACCTCTTCCCTTCTCGCAGAGGTCGCAGTGCAGCCACCACCACCACCAGCAAGGCAGGACTTCCCTCTTTCCCGGCCTCATCTGCAGGAAGGTGTGGAACGGGACTAGAAGTATTTAAACCCTGTCTTTATTAAGTGCAATCAAAACCAAACATCTCCCCCCGCAAAAAAAAAAGCCAAACCCAGCCGCGCACGCTGAGTGCTGCAACTCCTCCCCACAGACAGGGCTACCGCAACAGACATCCCGG
>NW_010578124.1:246699-264529 GCF_000705375.1 Tinamus guttatus
GTCGCTGCGCCACTCGCTTTTCCGCAAGGGCTACCAGCTGCTCGACCCCTACGTGACGGTGAGCGTGGACCAGGTGCGCGTGGGGCAGACGAGCACCAAGCAGAAGACCAACAAGCCCACGTACAACGAGGAGTTCTCCGCCACGGTCACCGAGGGCCAGCAGCTGGAGCTCTCCGTCTTCCACGACACCCCCATCGGCTACGATGACTTTGTGGCCAACTGCACCTTGCACTTCCAGGACCTGCTGCCCTCCGCGGGCCCCGGCGACGGCTTCGAGGGCTGGGTGAGTCGCAGCGCGGGGCAGAAGCCGGCCCTGGGTTTCGGCGCGGATGAATGGGGCGCCCGCGGAGCGGGGGCTTGTCCTCGCACGCCCGGCGCATCCGCTCGCGCCCTGGCGCGTAGCAGCAGCCCCACAGCGAGGGGCTGAAGGAGCTGCCGTAGCTCGAGGGTCAAACGTATCCCTTAGCAGCACGCTGCACCTGCAGACTCGTCCGCCAGCTCCCTGTCCTCTTTCCCAGAGCACGCAGCTTGCAAGCGAGCAGGGGGGTGGATTGCTGCGCCGCTCCACACATGCTTGCACAATTGTTTGATGTGCGCGCGCAGATCGGGGAGACTTTGAAATGGAATGACGGGACCGGTCTTGTATAGAGCGTGTAGGGCCGTGTTGCTTAAACACGGTTTCAGTTGCAGCTGGTGCTGGGTTATTCCCATGGGGGTGTCACTCGCACCTGGCCCAGAGAGCTTCCTTGGTGGCTTGGTCCTAATAGTAAGTGAAGGGAACAGTGTAGGCTCTAAAGTCGTGCCCTCGCTTTCAGTGCTATAATGCAGGAGGTAGGGAGTGTGGTGATTCAGTGACGTTGTAGTTGGCCTGGGTTTGATTTATTAAAAAAAAAAAAGAAAAATCAAGCTCTGGGTAGAGAGAACTTGGGTAGAGGGAAGAATACCTTGTTCTGGGCAGAGAAGGTGTGAAAGAACTTGGAGCTCCCAAGGATATGATAGGTGTTAACTTTTTATTAACTTTTCTGAGACCAGGAAGTTCAGTCCGTATGGTCAAATAACCACCTTGGTAAAATCAGATGTGGAGGAAAGAGCTGACACGATAGCAGATAGGTATCTAGATTGCCTTGCTGCAGAAAATGCTCATGCTTTCTGTTCCCAGCCGGTGTCCGTGACTAAGACGCGATGTTACATCTCTGGTGTGACTACAGGGAAATACCAATCACGGGAGCACTTAATGCTCCTAATCTACACTAATCCTAATGCTATCTTTTCTTCTCTTATGATGTACTTAGCTACCCTGTGGTTGAAGCACTCCAGCTGGGGTGGATTTGGTGGGGAGGGCAAGCAGGTGTCTGTGTGCTCTGCCCGTTCTCCTCTCGCCTTCCCTTCCATCTTGCTCCATCTCGCATAGCATGTGCTCAGAATCATGTGGTGACAGGGGAACAGCATCTTGCCCTGATAATTTAATATTTCTTGATAAATTCAGCAGGGCTGTTGCTGGATTTTGTGCAATCTGACGAGTAAGAAATGCTGCTCTGTATTAGCCCAAGGCCTGTGGACTGCTGGCATGCTACAAGATGCCAGAAGGGGGTTTATTTGCAACATTTCTACCCCAAAAGCCCTCTTATGACCCCCAGACAAGCACACATATGCAGATATAAGCAAGGAATGGAATGGGGGGGAAAATGAATGAAGCCTCAAAGCTTAACTTGGTTTCTATGTGCCTGTGCAGGAGAATCCCTGGGAAAGCAGTTAGGCTTCTTTTGTAAAGGTGCGTACTCCTTCAACACAAAATGATTGAGAAACTGGGTTTTCTTCCATTGATAAAGATGATTGTTTAGGACACTTGTCACCACAGCTTGTGGGAAATGTAGGAAGTGACGGTGGGAAGCAGGTTGGGGCAGTCAGCGGGCAGGCGCTGGTCCTTCTCGGATGACTTGCAGATACATCACTGCAATTATGTCCCAAACTTTAATGCATGTGAGTGACTGTACGAACATGAATCGTCTCATCACTAGTGCTTATACCTATGAGTAATTCCCCAGGGTGCTGGGACAGAGCCCTGTGCTCATAGTTTGTATTAAAATCCATATTCCAGAGGCTCTTCAAAAACTACTATTTTTTTCTTCTATCCCCCTCCTTATTCCTTCCTGAAGTCCTTCTAATGAACGCATTACCGCAGCCTGAATATTTTTTTAGTTTGCATATTAGTTGTTAAACACATTTGATTAACTTTCCACAGATCAAATTTATAAGAGCATATTATCTTCAAGATCCTGCTCTGTTTCCCATTATTTACGTTTAATGGTCAGGCTGCAGAGGGGCAGCTTTTATTAATACCCTCAATTAAATGCCACCTTGCTTCAGTGTGCTGCAGTGCAGTTGAAACTGGCAGCGATCTCTCCAGCACCGTGTTTTTCTGGTAAGTATTTTCCTGTAGATCAAGTGGGTGTGAAATTCTGCAAACCTGAAAGGTAGCATTTTACACAGGTGCACATGACCCTGCCAGGTGCACAGCAGTAGAGAATTAAGTCGGCTCTTACCAAAAGCTGCTATGATTTCCATGGTGATTGAAACTTTTCCTTTAAAGTGTTTATTTAATTTTGCACTAGCATCTTTTTTACTCTTTGTAGTGTGTCTTCTTTAACCATCTCTGAGTGTAGTATGGGCAGCTGAGCTTTAATTGACAGGAAAAAAAATTACACTATGTTAGAAATGAGTATCTTAGTATTACTCCTATGAGATCTATGTAGCAACTGAAGTATGTTTTTTTTTTTAAGCTTGGGGCTGCACTATTTGTAAAAGATACAGAATTGCATTGTTACTAGGGAATGATTTATTTATCATTACAGAACTTGTTAGTGTATGGATAGAGATGTCATGATTTCTAGCACTTTAATGAGTAGTTAAAATACAAACCTATTTCGCCGTGATCTTGAAATAGCAATTCACCTTAGTATACTGAAGGAAATTAGATAACAGATGGACCATTAGATTAATGAACCAATCACAACATCCTGCTGATTTTTGTTAGCAATTACTCATAGGAGAACTGTTAGGTTTGTTTGCAGGAAGAGATTAAAACAAATAATTCTCATGCAATCTGGAGCTTGTACTCTTTCACCTGTATCCCGTCCTATGATTGCTCCTTCCTAAGGTAAAAAAGTCCTTTATGTGCAATTGCATATATTTATTGAATGTTAAACTGAAGGGTTAAACACAGCTTCATCCCTAGAGCATTGGCAGAGAACCAGGATGCTGCAGGTCCAATATGACAGGGGTACTTACTGGTGCAACTACCCCTTGCACATCATGGCAAAGCGTTTTCCAGGTGGACAGAACTGGTGCATGGAAAATGAAAAATACTTGTAGCTGTTGAGAGAGTGTCTTGTGATGCAGACTGTCACAGAGGATTTTGTCAAGGCTTGTTTGGAGAAAAAAAAAAAAAAAAAAAAAAAAAAGAAAAAAAAAAAAAGAAGTTTGAAGAGGATGAGGTAGCTGCTTGTCAAAATAGAAAATAGGGCTGAGCTCAAAAAATGAGGCTGCCTGGGTTGTTTTCCACCTGTGCCGGGCTGTGGGCTGTGGCTGTCTGCAAAGATGGACTGAATCTTTCAGAGCTGCAGCAAGTGGTTTCTCCTTCTATAGGTCTTATCAATCCAAGATGAGCAACAGTAGTATTCCATATGTAGGATTTCTGTTTCCAGGTACTTGGCAATAATGTATATAGTGCAGATCTCTGACCTATATTAAGGTCATCTTAATTGCTAACTATACCTAAGCTAAGCAATGTCACTATGTCTTGTTCAGTTTAAGTGTTTCTGTAATTACTACTACTGATACGCGGTTGTTATGCATTTGGCTTGAGAGCTTTTTTTTTCTTTTTCTCTCTTCAAGAAAATCCGAGATTGGGAAGTTTTGGTCCAAGTATGAGAAGAGCTGATTTTCAGTGATTAAAGCAACTGGGATGCTTACAGGGACCTGGGAGTCCTGGCTCTGACGTGGATGCAGCGGGATATGGATGTGCTGCCCTTTGCTCCTCAGCCAGGCGCCTGCTCCTGCCTTGGCACTGTGTTCCTTGGCCCGAGTTTCTATGAATATGTGTCTTAAAAGCCCTTGTTTTGATCCTGTCGGGGATCCTGGGAGCTGGGGAAGGAGTGCAGGGCATGGGCCTGCTTTTGCTGCCGGGTGCACAGGCCTCCCTCTGCTCACTGCTGCTCTCTGTGAACAGGTACTTCGTCCAGGGCATCAGGGCTTTCTGCTTTGAATGTTTTCTGAGTAATGATTTGGTTTCAAGCCATCTTGAGCTTTTAGGCAATGAAATACCTGCAGAAAACCTTGTCAAGGGGGTAATTTGAGCTCTTGAAATGCCATTAGGAAGTCTATTGGTTTACAGCGTAATTCAATATGAAAGCATATCCCTTACTGGACTAAATAAGACTCATTTGTTTGCAAAAACTGTTGAAGTGCCTTTGATGTTTTGGGCTTGATTGTAGCTGTTGTGCTTTGCTAATGCAATCAAGAAATTGGGGACCTTTAGTGTAACCTTGGCGTAAGAGACAAGCAGAAGAGATGCTGGGTGGAATGAGCTGCTAAACACTCTGTAAATAATTCTGGATCAGGCATCACAAGTTTCTCTCTCCAAAATCTCAGCCTTTTCAGAGTTGCAGCTAATACAGGTGAAACCATGTTCTAGACTTAATTTCTTCTGGGGCCAGTGAGCAATCAGGCTGCTTATTGCACCTCCACCCTGCTAGTGGGGCCGTGAACCAGAGGGAGGCCTGGATGACTAACCGGGCTGAGTTGGCTGGTGCTGTTCACTCTGCAGCTCTCCTGAGCCAACCCTTTGGTTGTGCTGCACACAAGAGGCTATGGCTGGTCATGAGCGGAAAAACTTATATTTATATTAAAGATGGCAAATGTATGTCTAAAATAAAGCACATCCTGAAGCATCCAGTTAATGTCGTTAAATGACTTAAGGTAAATCAGGCAAATGATTTAAGTCTCTGCCATGACACTGACTTTGTTTTTTCCTTTCATAACATGAAATATTCTCATCCTTCAGTCAAATCAATCCCTAAAGAAGCTCTCCTGCTTTCTTATTAATACCACGTTTGCCCAGGGAAATGGGAAGCTGGTTTAGCCGTGCTAGTAGATGCTCTTCAGTGGTGTCTGCAGCGGGTGACGGAGGGTTGTGCAGAGAACCACGGTGGAGTGTCAAGTGGCCCTGCAGGTCACAGGCATCGCCATGAGCAGATGTAGGTTGTGTTTAGTTGCTTTAGCGCAGGCTTGCATGAGCAAGTGTTCTCTGACTTGTTTTCGGCCACCAGCTTGCTCATGGGACCTGTGTTTGATTGCCTCTCCAGAAAATCTCGTGTTTTTTAATCCGTCAGCAATCCCTGCCCCAATGGAGGGGTGCCCCCCTCCAGACTGAGGTGTCACAGTGGGAGACACCTGCCTACGTGACGTATGCATGTCCCATCCTGGCTTGGGAAAGGCTGTGTCCTCACAGTGCCACCTTCCAGCCTGACAAAGCTGAGCCCAGAGGGCAGGTTGGGGGCCCTGGCACTAGGCTAAGCAGACATGGAGGATGTTCAGGACCCTCCCTGGGACCTCAGGTCTGGGATAAAACTCAGGTTTTTGTGCTAGAACTGGCTGCAAATCCCTTCTGTCCTCCCCTGTACAGTGCAGACCTGCCCTGGGAGTAGATATGGCTCAAGTGGAGCGTGGGGTGCCTAAGGACACCAAGTTACCCCTGAGCTCTGCCAATAGTGAAGAGCGTTGGCAGGGCAAGGAGGAGGGGGACGGGAACCTGTAGATGACACTTCATGAAAACTTTTTATTGGCATATGCTTGCCGAGTTTCAAAAATGCCAAGTTTCATTAGATAGTTGATGGTATTTGAGTTGGTGGACATTCGCTGCTCTCCGGACCCTTTTCAGGAGAGGTTCTGCTGCCATTGGGTGCAGAAACAGTCAGGCAGCTTTTGCTAATCATCTGTGGGAGACATATTCTTCATTCTGTCTTTTTCCTCATTGCAATGCTGATATGGATCTATAGATCTGGATGCCTTTTTTTTTTCTCTCCACCATTTGTTTACTTTCAATGGAACCATATATTGCAATAAGAAAGAAGTAGAGGAGAGAAATACATCTACAGAGATGTACTTTTTTTAAAAAGTACAATTTTGTATATGAATTTTACATGTCCACTTTGGCTTAATAAAAAAGAGAAAATTGCAGTGTGAAATCACTTGGTGGATACACTAAGATCAAGAGCACCCAAGAAAGGGGAATGCCTAAGAGCTGAGGATGTCTGTGCTGAGTTAGGCCAAAGATCAGCAGAGAGCCAGAACCTCCCTGGTGAGGATGTGAGAAATGGGATGAGCATCTCTGCTGTCCCACAGCACTGTTCTTATTAGTAAAAATAATACTGACATGTGGTCTGAGAACTTGCATCTCGGGGGTTAGCAGATTGCGTATTAGCTGATGGCTCCCTAATTTGAAAACTGAGGTGGTTTTTGTGTCTTTGTATCGTGTTTGGCAGCAGCCATGCTCAAAGGTGGTGTTTGAACTGTCTGCTGGTCTGGTTTGGTCTGGAAAAGCAATTCTAATGTTCCTACAGCACCTCTGATTTCTAGCCCTCCGTTTGGCCTGTTTTGTGGTTTCTGTTTCTTCTTTGCCTGTTTGTTGTCTGCTTCTTGCCTCTTTGTCATTAGTCTGCATTTTAGTGTAATGCTGTGCCTTGTGTGTGTCTCATAAATTTAATTTTAGTCTGTGAAGCCAGCAAGATGTCACTCATAAATGAAGCTATTTGTAGGTGTCTTCACCTGCCTTTGTGTCTTAAAGCTCTTACAGTAGCAGCGGGGTCTTAGTTTGCCAAACTTGTTACTACTTTTGGATAGCAAATATTTACCATCATTCATACTTTAGAGAAGCTTTAGTAGCTTCTCCCAGAGGCCAGTCAACACGATGCTGAGTGCTGTGTGTATGCACAGGAGAGAGGAACAGGCACTGTTGGAAAGGTCAAGGGTAGGATTACGTCAGTTTGCTAAAACTGGCTGACTCTACTGTCTGAATAGGAACAGATTTTTCACTTTTACAGTGAAAAATCGCATGACATGTCTGTACCTTAAAGTGGTTTATCAGATAAAAGTAGTCATAGCTAGCTATCATCTTAGGTAGTATCAGAGTTGGCTTGTCTACGTGTGGGTTGACCTCTAAGGTGATCTTTTTCTCCATCTAGAATGTCAATATGCTTATTCTTTATTAAATGTAGTCCAGACTAGATTAAACTGATTGGGAGGAAAAAGGTTGCTATTCCAGATCAAGAACAACTGATTTAAAAAAAAAAACAACTTGTCCTGTATGAATTCCTACTTTGTTCTGAATTGGTTTTCCTTTATAAACGAGAGCATTCAGTGCTTACTTATCAGCTTCTTGTGAGGCTTGAGGACAAGAAATTGGGGAGAAGCTTTTCATATGATAGGGACTGATCTATGCTTCCCCCACGCGTAATCCCTGTCACGCTCCTTATGAAGCTGCTCTCAGTATTTCACTTTTCTGATATCTATTTTTAATAATATTGAAATGAAACTCATCTTCCTCCTTTCTCACTACTTGCAAAAGGTCACTCTGTAAAAAGTTCGCCTGTGTCTTTTGACATTTCAGCAGGGTGGGAGCCCAGTGCTCTCTGGAAAGCCACTGCTTCCACTCGACGATTTTACATCAGTGGATTCCCAGTGTCATCAGCAGAGTTACGCTGCCAGATTTGCAGTGTAATTGGGAGAACTGGACACATTTTTTCCCTTCACTTCACATACAGTAAAGTTTCTTAATGATAGCTGAGTTATACATTATTTATTGAGCACAGAGAGTGCTCATGGAGCTCTGAGAAAGAGGAAGAAATTGGCTTCAGCACAATGAGTTTATTATCTAGGTCATTCAGACTTTAGCATGTAACATTAAATATATTTGGGGATTTATTCTGCAAGGCAGTTTGCTCCTGAGCACTGAGAAAAATGTAATGGTGTGAGGAGAATTTTCCTGTGTCCTCCAAATCCATGGTGGGATTTCTTGTCAAGGCTACTAGTTGGAACATGCTGTTTAGTACAAAACCTGTGATGGCTGTGAATGTGTCGGGTGATTTCCTATCTCCCAATAGGGCTTTTTGGGAGTATTATCTATTTGCAAGACAGAGACCCAAACTTAGCACTTCATTATCTCTATATTTAATAACAGTGAAAAATCCAGTGTAGAAACTCTCAGTGCTCCCGCAAGAGTTGCTTACAAGACTGGCTCTTGAGAGGGGATGATTTATTAGAGTCTCTTCCAGCAGTTCCTTTCGTAGAGTTTTGGCCTCCCATTCCTGGAAGGGATTTCTATGTGGCAGCCAATTTATCTCGGTGCGGATCTGTGTGTTAAGTTTTCCTTAACTTACTGAGATTCAGTTGTGGTGGTTTAGTAGGTGCTGTGCACGCAGCTGAGCTGTTCTTGGTTTAGAGCAGAAGACAACTAGGTAGAAACCCAAGTGTGCCGGAATAAGCAGTCTTCATTCTTGAAAATGAGTCCTTACAAAATGCTACCATTACTTAATGATAGTATCACATTTTGGCTGGATTTTCAAACAGTTAGCTCAAGTAACATTTTACTTATCTTGTCAATAAAAGTAACAGAAATTTTCCCTCGTGATCTTGATTCTCCAAAGGAATGTATTTCATCTTCCTTGCCAAACCTTGCAGAGTGGTTTTTGGAGTTCGCCCGGAGGGGCGTCAAGTTCTGTGTGCTCATGTCCAAGAGAGGAGTGAGTTTTAATACCATGTATAGTAAGAGCAGTCAGCTGGGCTCTGTGCTTTTGTTTTGAAAGACAAAAAGGGTCTGAGGCAGAAAATAGAAACAGACCGTGGTGCTGCAGAGGCAGATAGGTCTCTCATGTGCTAGACCCGTATGGATTGAGGCTAAGATCTAGAGGTCTAGAGACCTTCTTCTTTTGCATTTTGGGTGAATGCTTTCTAAGATCATCCAGACTAAGATCAGGTGTTATTTAAACATGCTGGTACCCTTCTGTCAAGCAGCTCTGTGACATGGGAGCACTGTCAGTTTAGCCAGGACACGCTGAAGAGGCAGTCAGCTGGTTTGCACCCCAGGCAGCTCTGCAGAACCTCTCGCTCAAATCTTGGTTTCCCTCCCACGCTATTTCACAGCCCGGCATGCTAAGGAAAACCTCAGTCAATGGCAGTGTGAATTCACGCAGTGGGTTGTGAGCTGTGGTTTGAGACGTGCCAATGCAGGGTCCCTTCTGCTGCCTTTGCAGCGTGCAGCAACATCTGGAAGAAAAAGGACAGTTTGGGCAGGGATCTGGGGACAAGATGCTCCTTGGTCAAAACCTGATAACACTAAGATGGTTCTCGCCTTGATTTTGTGTCTCCTGAAGACCCTGGTTAATCATTTATCAGCCCTGTGCTCTTTCGGGCAGTTACCTACAACCACCACTGGACATGTACAAAACCCCCCTCTGCTGTGTCCTTGTGAGATGTCATTTCCCTTTGTCACAGAAAAAGGAGTGTTTGTAATGCAAGGATCTATTTTAATCCAGAAGCAATATTTTTGCAGACTTGCCTGCGCAGTGGGTAGGCTGTACACGTCGCTCTTAAGCAACGACACTTCTCACTTTAGTAACAGGCTCTGAAGTGCGTGTTCCTCTTTTGAACATGAAAATAAAGTGTGAAAGGACCACAGATACTGAGCTTTCCTGTTTTTATACAACCTTTGGTTCTCTTGTGTTTGACTCCCAAGAGACTGATGTGAGAGGCTCTCCTTGACCTCAGAAAGCTCTCCAGCGTTTCCTCGGTGAAAATTTTGTGGTTCACTTCTAAGTTGGTTTAAGCTGTCTGCTCATAGTAAAAGTCCTGCTCATGTGGAGTTGTATTTGCAGAGAATTTTTATTTCTTAAGTTAATTCAGCTGTACAGAATAACTACCTATGCCTACTAATTTTATTGATCATCACCAAGTAAGAGCAGTACCTGTGTTTTTTGACTATTTTTTTGTAGTCAGTAAATGAGTGCTTGCAAAATTTTAAACAACTGTAGTATTAATTCTTACTCCATCTCTAAGACTATTAAGCAACTGTTTCCACAGGAACAGCACCTTTTATAATAGACAGTGTTGTGGCTTGCTTCAAAGCCACAACCAGAACATATGTAGGTGTCTGAAAGGAACCACATCTTTCCATCTCTCACTGTGCATTTTCCAGTGGGTCGTTACTTGCTCAGACTTTATATCTCAACATTCAAAGCCACCCTCATGCTTAATATTAGGATGTGTGGTCCCATGTCCCAGAAGTCTTTGAAGCCAAGAAAAGTCTTTAAATTCAAAAAAGCTGAAGCTTTAGACTGCAGCTGTGGTAAGGTTCCAACTCAGCTAGTTTAGGATTTCTTAGCTAAGGATCTGGCTTTAATTGTGTGATCATATTTATGGCTCTTTTAGTGTAGCCCTGCTGCTTGGAGAGAGGAGAGGAGCCGTTTGACTGGCTTTGGGACTTTATATCACAGAGCTTGATAAACCTTAGAGATGGGAAGTTACTGGATGTTATTAAAATTAAAATAAATATGAAGGTAGGGGGTAGGTAAATATGAAGGCAGGGGATTTCTGCTCTCTGCTGGTGAAAGTTCTCTGGTTAAACTTGAGACAGAAATCGCTCTGCCTTTTTCTTGTATGAGTAAAATCACACTTTGGGAATTAAGGCTGTGTGTGTCCCTTGTCAGGGGCTGCCTCGGTGGTAAGAAGAGCATCAGCGCTGCCACGCAGGAGGCGAAGGACTTCTCTTCAGAGAGAAATCCATAATTTTATCCACTTTAGCTGGCGGACTGGAGTTAAAAGCACATGTATCTATAAAAATAAGTATTCCCAATGCTGGCCATGGCACTGACATAACGCCAGGCCTTCCACACGCAGAGAGGCCGGGTACATATAAAGTAGGGCGTATGACAGCAGTTGTCCTAAAAAAGATGGCCTGGTTACAGAGACTGCCTGTCCTGTTCTTGGCTCACCTGGGAACTCCGTGTGCTTGGACCTGTGGTGAGCCCTGATAAAAGCTCTGTGTTAGAGGAGAAGGTTTCTCTGCAACTTGGCAATACTGAGCTTTGACTAGAAACAGGATGAGCATCGAGTCATGTTCCTGACTGACGTCCAAGTGAAAGCACCCGAACCACCCTCAAAGAAAACTTAGAGCATTTCTCCCCACCCCACTTTTATTTTTCTCCTTTCCTTCAAGAATCGTGTTGTTCACGTTGGCCGAGTAACATTTTCTTGTCTTGCAACCACACTTTGGAGATGAAAAAAGAAATATCAGAAAGGGGAAATACGTGACAACGTGCTGTTGGGAGATGCCAGCAGGCCCCCCGTTAGCGTGCAGTTGCACGCCAAAACAAGAAGTGCCTCTTTGGACGGAGGCAGATGGCTGGGTCAGTTGAACAGAGCGTTTCCTGCAGTGACACAGCCCTTGTCACCCACCCTGTGGCCTGTGGAGGGCCGAGGGCTGTGCTCGACGGCCCCTTGCCACCCTCGCCGCGCTGCTGCAGTCACAGCTGTGACCGCATGGTCACAAGCGCACGCTGAGATCATCTCTCTCGTGAGCTAGCCGAGAAGAGCAGTAATCGCAGCCTTGATTAAAACTAAACCAGGGACTAAAAACTGCCTGGTCCTGGGCAGTCATTTTGCAGTGTTTAGTTTCAGGGTCTCATAACTGATCCTTTCCGTATGAGTATGTAACACACACTTATTAAAAGAGTTTATCACTGTGAAGAATCTCATCTGTATCCCCCCCTTTAAAAAAAATGTGCAAAAATATTTTTTATTTTTTTTAAAATAACCCCCCCCCCGTACTCCTCACAAATTAAAAAAAAAAAAAAAAAAACAGCATGTAAATAGGGATGAGCTAACTTGGCAAAGCAATTGCTGGTGGTGGCGTGTTCTCTCGGGGTGTTGTCAGCAGAGCCCTGGATCCCAACCTACATTCTTTTTGCTGAATAAAGTCTCCAGGATGACTCCCAGAGCTGAACCTTGTGGGATGGGAGCAGAGCTGTGAGCAGGAACATCTGGACACCAGGAGCGAACATCATACCTTCAGGAATGCTGGGGGAGTGCATGCCTTGGCACTCCTTTTTTTTACCTTTAGAAACATCTAATTGGTCAAAAATTGCTACTGCTTTTGCATGTGCGTACTGGTGATGTTAAACCAACGCACGGGCTGTGGTAGGGAATGAGAGTGGGGTTTGTGCGGGGGCTAAAATACTTTTAACCCTTTCTTTCCTCTTTCCCAGGGCCCCAAGTCAATGATCTCAGTGCCATTTGAAACCATACGTTTTGTCAGAAAAACTGCTAATAACTTGATTTTGCACACAAATCAGTTCATTGTGATAGTGACACTTTTTTTTTTTTTTCCCCCTCCATAAGGTGCTTGAGCAGATCTTTGTAGTTGCTGGGGAAGGGATGATGGTTGTGGCCCTATGGGGAAGGGCAGCTTCTCCTATGCAAAATGAGCAGTTGACTCTCCCGGGCATTGGACCTCTGCAGTTCAAACGTATGTTGCTGTCATGGATCTTTAGCCTCTCTGTTGTGTTTCTGTGAGCTAGTGTGGACATGGTGAACTAGGCAAGGTCAGGGTTTTGGAGACCACAAGCACCATTTCTAGCCTTGCTACTTTTGGTTTGCGCTTGCTGCCTGCCTTCAAGGTGCAGGGGTGTGTGGTGGCTGGCCTGCATGATCTCCAGAGGTCTCATCCAACCACTGTTCTGTGATTAAACACCCAAATCTTCCTCAAGGATTTTCTTTTATAGTTCACCTCAATTGTGATAGAGCACAATAGATACCTGGACTTCTCTTGATAGACTGGCTTTTGCCATACCACCATGGCTCAAGTGCCTAACTGTTGTTATCAAAGTGTTATCAAAGCTTGACTCTCCAAAAGTGAGGTTTCTTTTCAGAAATCGTTGGCCTGGAGGAAGGTTTTGGCCTATGTTCTTTCTGCTTGGAGTACTGATAAATTTAAAGGGCTATATCAAGATACTAATAAGCTTTAGTGGTTCATGGTCTCATCAGATATGTCCTTGTTTGAAAAGAAGCTCCCAGACCGAAAAGCAGCAACGCACTAAAATGCTCTAGAAATTGCGACATAGCTCATGGAGACTTGAATGGGTGGTCTCATCAGCTATGTCCTTGTTTGAAAAGAAGAAGCTACCAGACAGAAAAGCAGGAACGCACTAAAATGCTCTAGAAATAGCGACATAGCTCATGGAGACTTGAATGGGAAGAATTTCACAGAAAGTTGAGCTTATGCAATGACTCTAAGTATGTAAATAAGCAAGTCTCTCTCCTGACAACTGAAAATGGGTTCTCTGCGGAGCATAAAAGCTGTTCTTTAGGAGCCCATAATTTCCTTGGGCTACATTTGTAGCAGGTAGTGACTTTTCTGTTTTACATTCTATGCTTCAATAGATTTCACTAAAGCTGCACAATTTTTTTCCAGGTGTAGTGTATGGATAACAATCTGTAGGTGACCAACAAGAGTTCTTTGAACGGAGAAACTCAGACCTTAATGCAGGCTTTGCTGATTAATGTAAAATCTTGAATGATTCATAAGTCTGCTTAGATTTGTTAATAAGGTTAATTAAAACTGCAGGTGAGTGCTGTGCCTTGGAAGATTTCCCCTCAAGGCCAAGAGCCTTGTTATTGCTTCTCTGTCCATTCCTTTGGTTTATCTCTGTCCTTCAGCTGCCCGTTGTGCTCCTTTCCAGGCAGATCCCAAGTCTGGTATGTGCTGGATGGCTTATCGGCCTGAGCATCACCAGCTATTTCCTTGTCAAGGGACATTCCATAAATGATAAGCTCGGGTATGTCAATGTTTTATTTTGAGAAAAGTCCAGTCACCTACATATGTCTGTGGCCTCTGGACAGTTTCCAAGCAGGAAGTGCCACCAACTTGCTTGCATTTCTCCAGTTAGTAAATTATTTCTTTTTTAATGGAAACAGCAAAACTGACACAGCTTACTGGGTTTTCTGCCAAATTTTATTGAGATAATGCATGTCATGGAAGATATGCTGGTTGATCATCTCCAGAGCTTTGAGATACAGTATTTCCTTCCTTGTAGATTTAGGAGGAGAGTTAAATTGTGACCTGCCATCATCATTTGGTCATCAAAGTTTCTAGAATGTCATAGCTAAAATAATATTAATATAGTTCAGTAGCTATTGAAGAATTTTCTGATGGCAATTTTTTATTCCTTTACTCAGCAACTAAACAGCTGGCTGTTGCGGTTATTGGTGTGTTTTTGCTGTTTATTGAATGGAAATGGGTGGATGTTGTTTGTATTATTATTATTTTTTCTTTCTTCTGGTCAAAGCTCCTAACTCCTCTCAAGAGCAGATACCCTGTCCTACTTTCAGCCTCTTGTACCTAGAGCTGCATGTATAGGTGTTTGCCATCAGATTTCCATACATTGTACATGCAAAGCTGACAGCCTGATAACAGTTAACAAATGTGTGCATGGGCGTATTTGTTGTAGTCAAGAGCAGAAACAGCTGAAAACGAAACCCTCCATTTTTCCACGCTTTAATTCCGTGTTCCTGAATTGGTCTCGATATCTGCCTTTTAGGAAATGGAAGAGATTTGTTTTGTGTATCTTTGCTTGTTTTTTTCCCCTCCTTAAACAGTAGCTCTATTTAGGCAAGGGGAGCTGGAAGCAAGATCTGATGGATACAGTGACATTTGGTGTGTCCATGTTTAAAACTGTGTGTGCGGAAAAGCTAGAGCTCTGCTTGTAGACCGTGTTGGTAAGGAATGGTCTGCGTGATTTTTGGTTCATGGCGGGTTATGGTCGTAAAACCTGTGTGGGGGAGCGGGAAGAAGGGAGCCTGGTGGCACAAGGATGTTCTGGCAGGTTCTTCCCAGGAAAGTGGTTTTCTGCCTCTGTTCTCTGAACTCCCCTGTGTTTCAAGGACTGTGTTTGCTGGTGGCACAAAGCAACCCACATCCACCTCTGCTGTCTGCCTGAGATCTCCCCTCGCAAAATTGGAGCAAACGAGTTGCTGTTTGTTGCCAGCGAGGCAACGCAGAGCAGAATTGCTTCTGACCTGGTGGTTCCCAGGTATTGTGTTGATTCAAAACGTGTCTTTACCTGCTCGTCTCCATCCTATCCCTCAAATTTTCCAGAAAAAGGGGGAATCTTGGTCTTCGAGGTTTGCTGCTGGCTTTGTTTGGAAGCAGTGACCAGCTGAACGCCTCTTGCTGCCCTTTCGCACGCGCGGTGGCCTGCAGAGCTGCCCGCAGCGGGTCTTGCTGTTCGTAGCTCGGCGCCGCGGCCGCGTAGCACAGGAAGCCTCGTGCTTTAGCGGAGCCCGCGATGGCAAAGCTGCCTGCGGTGAGCTCAGCCTGAGCACCCGGCTGCAAAACCTGCCCACAGCGGGACGCAAGCCGCGTATGGGACCACCTGCCTCTCCTCGCCGCAGCCCCGTCCGAAAAAGCAACACCCTCTTGAACTAAGAGTGTGAGCAAGTCGAGGGTGGGATTTTTGGCACCTTCTGGGCTAGACAGAGTTTTCTCATGGTTCTGTATGTTCTGCTCACACAGAAATGTGACTCTTGTTGCTAGTTTCTGGTCATCTTTGATGTATTTTCTTTCTGGTCCACCTACCTTCCTAGTTACTTCAATCCCTGCCCTTATTTCTCAGGTGTAGATGAAGTCCCTTGTCTATAACAGACTGTGATATATATGTTCACGTGACTCTCTTCTGTGTTGCAGTGAGGCTTGTTTTTGCTGATTGGATTTAAATTTCTGAAGGAATGGTTTCTTGCTTGCAAGTAGTACTTTGAGGGTAAAAACTCAGTTTCTGTATAAATACTCTTATGCTGTGAAGCTGATAATAGTCAATGGGATTTTCTCTCCCTTCTCCCATGCTAACTCGGGAAAAAGAGATTGGAGATCCTGTCAGCGTAGCTTTTGGGCTTTCTTTTGAAGATTTATGGAGAACAAAATTAGCGAACCTGTCCCTGAGCCAATTCTCTTGCATTAAAAACAAAATAAAACCCATTATAAGTGCACATTTTTTAATAAACTGAAGAACAGCCACCTGCAACTATTACAGATGCATCATTCATCATTTTAGAGGTTGTTTTTTTCAAAAGCAATCTGAGTTGGCTTATCTCCAATTGGAGCAGGCTTTGTTTCATACTTCAAAAATCTTCACTTTTTGAAGACTTGAAACTTTTTTTTTCCCCTTGTATTTGTAAATCCTCAAGCAGGTTTTCTCAGCAGGAGTTTTATGAGAGAGGATAAATCTTGCTGCAGCCCTTACTCTTCTTACCTGAGCAAATCCCCTGTTGAGAGGGGTAATCTCTTGAATGAAAGCAGACTAAAATTGATTAAAGACTCCAAGATCTGTTAAGAGTTGTTAGTTTTGCCTGATCATTCATGACTGGCACACAGCTTGTAATTATGCAGCCTGACTGAAAACAAAAGTAATATTTTAAACAGTTGTCCTGGAACAAAAATTAAAATGACAATATTACAGTAATAGCTGGAATAACTGGTTATAGGCGTTACAAGAGGCTAGTTTTGCGCCTATTTGTGGCTTTAGCTTCACAATGCTAAATGTGTGGCAATAATAGTCATGGAAAGGGGTTGGATTCCAGTGAAACTTGGAGGTGTTAGATGATTTGGGCCTCTAATCCTGCGAGGGACTAGAAGTTGCTACTCTGGCACTCACCAGCCTTTGCAGACAGACTCGACTCCTAACAGTTGCATGTTGTGCATTTGCACGAGAAGCAACTCCATCTGCTGATGCTCTGAAATGTCAAATGTCCTTTCTATTAAGAGAGCCTTAAGGATCCCCCCTCAGGTGCTTCACTTTGTAGGCAGGTGACTGTCAGGCTCTGAAACGATGGGTTAATTAAGCCAGCCAGTGTGTATCTGGCCGAGAAAGCTGCTACTTGACCTGTCTGACAAAGGCATGCTCGGATGGAGGTGCTATGTTATTAAAACGCAGAAAGATCTGGCATTCCAAAGGCATGATCTGTTAGCTTAAGAAAATAAAAATTAAAAGGAATAACTAGAGGCATGTGAAAAAACAGCTTGAGACTAACCCAGACTCTTCCAGACTTTCAGCTCGATGACTGAACAGAGCCTTGGGAATTGCCTCTACAAATGACTGATTACATATGCAGTTCAGTTAATTAAATTTAAAAATTGTGTAGGAAGTCAAAAGGTATAGCTACTTGTTTAATTAAGCTAATTAAGTCCCCAGGTAGCTTTTATATTTGATTTATTCACTGCAAGTGTCTGGCTTGTTCTGTTTTCGAAGCCACGTCAGCATTGACCTTCCATTTTCAAAAAAAAAAAAAAAAAAAAAAAAAAAAGGCTGTCCTGGGATGCTTCCCAGTGTGCCTTGTAGGGAAGCAAGGGCAGTAAAGCAATGGGAGAAAGGATGTGCTGAGCTCCAGGGTAAGCGTGGTTGGCTTTTGTATCCGATCCAAAGGTAATAAAAAAAAAGATTCCTATTGATCTCGGCGTACTTCCAGATCTGGCTTCCCATCTTGGATCATCTCTGGATGGAGAAAAGGTCTTATGTAGTGAATCCGGCCTCCACAGGAATGTGTGCTCGTGCCAGGTGCCTTGCTAAGGCCGAGGTTTTGTCCCGGAGCTGCGCACAGCGCTCCGGTTTGGATGGGGAGCCTGGCGGGCAGGCAGGGTGAGCGGTGCCGCCCTGCAGCACCGCCTCTTCCCGCTTGCCGGAGTTTTCCATCGCGCCACGCCAGCCGCTCCAGCGGGCGCCCTGCCCCT